>CM038043.1:179709157-179719157 GCA_021397845.1 Areca catechu | reverse complement strand
GGCTCTCATGAGGGTCCAGGGGGCCACGGACACTCTCTTGTGCATCGCCTTCCCCGCTACCCTCCGGAAGGCCGCTCGAGTCTAGTTCACCCGCCTCAAGCCCGGATCTATCTGCTCCTTCCATCAGTTGGAAGGAAAGTTTGTGGCGCACTTCGATGCTTGTCGGAAGGTGCCGAGAGAGATGGACAGCCTCTTCTCTATCCGCCAGCAAGACCAGGAGCTGCTCTGGGACTACATCACCCAGTTCAAGACCGCGGCCCTGGAGATTTACAGCCTGGACGAGCCCGTCGCCATGCTGGCTTTGAAGCGCGGGCTCAAGACGTCCCGCCTGACCTATTCCCTGGATAAAAAGCCCCCCAGGATGTACTCCGAGCTCCTCCTCCACGCCCATAAGTACATCCGAGCGGAGGAGGCCGACCGCACCCGCCGAGAGTTAGACGGGAAGACTCTGAAGAAGCCAGGCCCGAGGGACATTCCGGGAGCTCGAAAGCCCGGGCCATCTGCCGACCCTCGCCCGAATCCAAGGTTAAAGGGTGAGGTCACTCCGGAGCGAAGGTTCACCCCCTCCTCGATCCTCGAACAAAGATCCTCATGGAAATTGAGGGCGAGCACTACCTCCGCCGACCTCCTCCTCAGAACCCGAGGGGTACCCGGGACAAGTCAAAGTACTGCCAGTTCCACCGCTAGCATGACCATGACACGGAAGAGTGTCGCAACCTGAAGCGAGAAATCGAGGAGCTGATCAAGAGAGGCTACCTCAGGAAGTTCGTCAGGAATGAGGTCCCGGCGGAGGGACAACCGCTCGTGGCTTTACCCCCGATTCCTGCAATCGACAACCGCCCGACAGAGAAGCCGGTGGGCATGATCTCGCTTGGGATCGGGCGGGCGGCAAAGAGAGCCCGGGAGGTCGGGAACCCGGAGAATGTACCCCCTTCTGAGAAGGGGAATGAAAATAAGAATGTAAACAATGATGCCATGGTGGTCGAAATGACCATCGTGAAGCATCATATACACTGAATTATGGTAGACAGTGGGAGCTCAGCTGACGTGCTTTTTATGATGCTTTCTCTCGAATGAATTTGTCCCATGATCAGCTGAGGCCGGTGCACACCCCCTGGTAGGCTTTACTGGGGACTTGGTGGGGGTCGAAGGGGAGATCACTCTCCCGGTCATCGCTAGATCCCCACCTCGGCAGACGACCGTCTTGATGATGTTTACCGTCGTCAGGCTTCCTTCGCCGTACAACGCGATCCTCGGGCATCCCGGGCTCAACCAACTGGACGCCATGAATTCCACGAAGCGGTTGTTGGTGCAATTCCCCACGGCTTCTGGGCTCGGGGTGATGAGGGAGATGACCCAGCCAGTCCCGCATTGCCTCCAGACGGTCCCGGGTGCCCGGGGCGCTGAGCTCACCCCCGACGTCGACGACCTCGACCTGAGGGAGAAGGAACCCAGGGGAGGACCCGTGGAGCGCTTGTTGACTTATCCCCTCGGTTCGGACCCACTGAAGACGGTGCAGGTGGGAGCACAGCTCCCAGAAGAGGAACGAAATCGCCTGCTGGAGTTCCTCCGCATGAACGCGGACGTGTTCGCCTAGTCAGCGGCCGACATGCCGGGCATTCCCCCGAGGTCATTACGCACAGGCTGAACGTGGACCCGAGCTGCCGCCCGATCCGCCAGAAGAAAAGGAGCTTTGCTGTGGAGAGGTAGAGGGCCATCAACGAAGAGGTGGAGAAACTCCTTGCCACCGGCTTCGTGCGGGAAGTCCAGTATCCCAGCTGGCTGGCGAATGTGGTCATGGTGAGGAAGAGCAGTGGTAAGTGGAGGATCTGTGTAGACTACACCGACCTTAACCGAGCTTGCCCAAAAGATAGCTTCCCTCTTCCAAAGATTGACCAGTTGGTCGACACCACCTCGGGGCATCGCCTCCTATCCTTCATGGACGCCTTCTCCGGCTACAACCATATCCGAATGGACCCGGAGGACGAAGAGCACACTGCCTTCATCACCGATCACGGGACTTTCTGTTACAGGATGATGCCGTTTGGCCTAAAGAACGCCAGGGCCATGTACCAGCGGCTGGTCAACAGAGTCTTTAAAGACCAGATCGACCACAACATGCAGGTGTACGTGGACGATATGCTGGTGATGAGCAAGCCCCACTCGGATCATGTGGCCGACATGGCGGAGACTTTCGGCATCCTCCGACTTCATCAGATGAAGCTGAACCCGGTGAAGTGCGCTTTCGGCATCTCCGCTGGGAAGTTCCTGGGGTTCGTGGTAACCCAGAGAGGGATTGAAGCCAACCCGGAGAAGGTCCAGGCCATCCTGGACATGGAGCAGCCCGCCTCGAAGAAGCAAGTGCAGCAGCTCACCAGCTGGATAGCCGCCCTGAGCCGGTTCATCTCCAGGTCGGCCGACCGCTGCCGACCCTTCTTCAAATTGTTGAGGAAGATGAACGACTTCGCCTGGACCGAGAAGTGCCAGGAGGCCTTTGAAGAGCTGAAGAAGACGCTCGCATTGCCCCTACTGCTTTCCAGGCCCGAGGAGGGAGAGGAGCTCATCCTCTACCTGGCGGTTACTCCGGAGGCCGTCAGTTCGGTCCTAGTTCGGACCGACGACCAAGGAGTCCAGCGGCTAGTGTACTATACTAGCAAACTTCTCCGCGATGCGGAGCTCAGGTATTCCCGGCCCGAAAAGCTCATTTTTGCGTTAATAGTGTATGCTCAGCGTCTCAGGATCTATTTCCAAGCGCATCCCATTGCCGTCTTGACGGATCAGCCGCTAAAATCGGTGCTCAGCCGACCCGACACATCGGGGCGATTGGAGAAGTGAGCGCTCAAGCTCAGCGAGTTCGACATCGCTTACAGGCCGAGGTCGGCCATGAAAGCGCAAGTGCTGGCCAACTTTTTGGTCGAGTGCACGGGCCTAGGCAAGGAGCCCGAGGAGGACTCCTCGCACCAGCAATTGAAAATGGGCCCCGAGGAGCCCGGAGAGGATGCCTGGATCCTTCATGTAGATGGAGCCTCGAACTCCGGCAGGAGCGGAGCCGGACTCATTCTTGCCAACGGCGGTGGGGTCGTCGCCGAGTGCGCGCTCCGTTTCCAGTTCGCCGCAACCAACAATCAGGCGGAATACGAGGCGCTCCTCGCCGGGCTGAGGGTCTCCCGCGAGCTGGGCGTGGCTAACCTCAAAGCCTTCACTGACTCCCAGCTAGTGGCGGGACAGGTTTCCGGAGAATACGCCGTGCACGACCCTCAAATGGTGAAGTATTTGGAGCTTGTCAAAACGGGCACGGCCGGGTTTCGGCGCTTCAACATCTTCCACATCCCCCGCGGAGAAAATTCCCGTGCGGACACTCTTTCCCGGCTGGCGACCCTGCCGGACTCGATGCTGGGCCGCGTCCATGTGGAGCGCCTCAAGGCCCCAAGCTATGAGATCCCAATGGAGGTCCAGTAGGTCAGCCGAGAGCCCAGCTGGATGGACAAGTACGCCGGGTACATAACCAGCGGTACCCTGCCAGAGGACCGTGCAGCAGCCCGCCTTATCAAAAAAAAGGCCGCGCGGTTCGTCCTGATGGATGGGCAACTATATCGAAGGTCCTACTCCTACCCCCTCCTGAAGTGCCTGGGACCCGCGGATGCCACACTCGTGCTCCAGGAGATTCATGAGGGCATCTGTGGGAACCACGTGGGGGGCAGAACGCTAGCCTACAAGGCCCTCCGCCAAGGCTATTTTTGGGAGACGATGAAGGAGGACGCCACCGATTTCGTGAAGAGGTGTGGTCGGTGCCAGCGGCATGCCGTGGTGTAACGGCAGCCCTCCACCCCAATCTCCCAGCTCTCAGCTCCGTGGCCATTCGCCCAATGGGGAATGGACCTTCTAGGACCATTCCCACCGGTGTCTGGACAACGAAAATTCCTGATTATGGCCATCGACTACTTCACGAAGTGGGTCGACGCCGAACCCTTGGCGCGGATCACCGAGGCAAACGTTGCCAAGTTCTTCTGAAAGTCGATCATCTACCGTTTCGGCCTCCCCCACACTGTGATCACTGATAACGGGTGTCAGTTCGACTGCCGGGAGTTTGAAGAATTCTGCAGCGACCTCGGCATTCACCACCGCTTCACCTCCGTGGCTCACCCTCAGACTAACGGAGAAGCCGAGGTCACGAACAGGACTATTTTGCAGGGCCTCCGCACGAGGCTGGACCAGGCCAAGGGCAGGTGGGCGGAGGAGCTCCCCAGCGTCCTCTAGGCATACCACACCACCCCGAGGACGGTGACTGACGAGACCCCGTTCAACCTCGTCTTCGGAGCCGAGGCGGTTATCCCGATTGAGCTCAGTCTACCCACACTGCATGTGGAACAATACAATGAGATGGAGAACCCCGCCAGAATGATGCTCAACCTGGAGCCTTCTTGAAGAGACGAGGGACAAGGCCCGAGTCCGGATGGCGGCTTACAGGCAGCGAGTGGCCAGGTATTACAACTCCCGGATGCGGTCGAAGTCCTTTCGTCCCGGAGATCTGGTGCTCCAGCGTGCAGAAGCTTCTCAACCACGAGAGTGCGGGAAGCTCTCCCCGAACTGGGAAGGCCTGTACAGGGTAGCGGAAGCCCTCCCTCTCGGGGCCTACTACTTGGAGGAATTGGGAGGGTCCAGGTTCCCTAGGACGTGGAATGCCTCAAACCTAAGGATGTATTATCAATAATGTAAGGTTCCCCCAACTCCTGCAATAAAGTTTCTTTGCTTCAAACGCTCTTTCTCACCTCGTAGGGAAACGGGAGCATAGCTCTGAGTTCGGCAAACACGACTGTGGCCGAAGACCCGAGAAAGCATGAAGTCCCGGACTTTGGTCTGGAAGGCGGGGCAGAGCCCAGCTCGCCCACGCGGTCACGGAGAACAGCTCGGCAAGCCGTGCAAGGCTTGAACAAAGCCTGCGGCCCCGGGGTTCAGTCCGGAAGTCCCGGACTTCGGTCTGGAAGGTGGGGCAGAGCTCAGCTCGCCCACGCAATCACGAAGAACAGCTCGGCAAGCCGCGCAAGGCTTGAACAAAGCTTGCGGCCCCGGGGTTCAGTCCGGAAGTCCCGGACTTCGGTCTGGAAGGCGGGGCAGAGCCCAACTCGCCCACGCGATCACGGAGAACAGCTCGACAAGCCACGCAAGGCTTGAACAAAGCCTGCAGCCCCGGGGTTCAGTCCGGAAGTCCCGGACTTCGGTCTGGAAGGTGGGGCAGAGCTCAGCTCGCCCACGCGATCACGGAGAACAGCTTGGCAAGCCGCACAAGGCTTGAACAAAGCCTGCGGCCCGGGGTTCAGTCCGGAAGTCCCGGACTTCGGTCTGGAAGGCGGGGCAGAGCCCAGCTCGCCCACGCGATCACGGAGAACAGCTCGGCAAGCCGCGCAAGGCTTGAACAAAGCCTGTGGCCCCGGGGTTCAGTCCAGAAGTCCCAGACTTCGGTCTGGAAGGCGGGGCAGAACCCAGTTCGCCCACGCGATCACGAAGGCAAGCCCAAAGAAGGACCTGTGCAAGGCCTACTATACTGCCACCCAGTCCGGAATGCTCCGAACTTTGGTCTGAACGCTAGATGGGACCAGGTCCACCCGCGGACTCAGCCCGGAGCAGGTCCACCCTCGTCTCGGCACTCCACACCAACACCTCAAAAAAGAAAAAAAAAAAGAGAAGAGAAGAAAAGGTGAAAGAGGAAGGCGAGGTCGAGACTTGGCAAAATTATATCTTTATTAATTCAAAAGCAAGGAGTACAACAAGGGAGTCCCGACAGGTCGGGAGTCCCCAAAAAAAATAAAAGGAAAAGAAAGGGATACATCTGCGGCTTAGTTCGGCGCAGTGGCAGGGTCCTCAGTGTGAGTTGCGCGCTCCACGTCCTCGCCGTCGACGGCTGCTGGCTCGGAGGGCCGCTCCAGAGCTACGGCCGTGTCGCCCGCTGGGGCCGCTGCTGTGTCGCCTTCCGTGCCAGAAGCCCCGCTGGCGGGTCCTTGTCTTCTGCCCCCAAGCGCCACCCCACTGAGGTCGAGCTCGGGGTAGAAGGACCTCACCTTCTCCCGGCACACTTAGAACCCCTTCAGGAAGGAGTCCATAGTGGCCTCCCGGACCTCCGAGACGTACTCATCGGAGGCCCGGAACCTCGGGACGGCTTCCTGCGCCTCCCGCTTCATGGCCTCTAGGAGCCCATTGATGTAGGCGCTCCGCTCCTTGGCCGTGCTCGCCTCCCGCCGGGCCTCCTCCAGCTGACGCTCCAACCACTGAGAATGGGCTTGAAGACTAGCCCTCTCAGCCGCATCCTCCTCCGCGCGCCGCTGGTGGGAGATCCTCTCCTCGGACATAGAGGACTCCAGGTCCTTGACGCGCTCCTCGGCGCGTGCCAGGTCCGCCTGAAGGGCCTGGTTACTCCCTCGCAGCTCGACCCCCTTCTCCATGAGGTCTTTCACGTCGGCCGCGAGCTTGCCGAGCTTCTCCTCTTTTTCGGCATCCTTCTTCGCGTACCCTGCGAGGAAGTTCCTCAGCAGGAGCACGTCAGTCCCAATCTGCACAGCAAGGAACAATCAATCGAAGTAGAAGAGAGGGCTCTGAGTTCGAACTCACCGTGAAAAGCTGCGGGAGGATCCCGAGCAAAGCGTCGGCATAGTCCCGGCCGCCTCGAGAATGGCGGTCCCGGGAGGTGGAGGCGAACTCCATCACCTTCTCCGCGAGCCCCTTGTCGCGGATCACAGAACACCGGTTGGTGATTATCGGCGGTAGAGCCGTCAGGTCGGCTGCGGTGGCGACCGACCCCCCAGGAGGAACCGCCATCGCCGGAACGGTTGAAGTCGCGGGCGGTGCCGTCGGCTCTGCGGTAATGATGGGGCCGGCGCGGGGTGGAACTGCTGCCGGTGGACCTCCCTCGTCGGCAGCACCGCCAGGTCTGACGGCTGGAGCATCAGTGGCCCCGGCCCGAGGCGGTCTGGGCGAGGGAGCAGCGACTACTGGACTAGGCACGGGCGCCGGCGTGACCTCCTGGCTCACCTCGGTGCGAGCCCTCTTCGCCGCAGGCTCGTCCACCTCGGCGGCGTCCCTCTGGGCCGCGCCCTCCAGAAGGTTCTCCAACGAAAACTTCATACCTGTAATAGAAAAAGAGTCGGTCAGCTCAGCTAAAAGAAAAAGAACGAAAAGGCGGAATAAGAGAAGAGCTGAGCCTCACCCGGCTCGCAGATGGGGCTGATCCCGGCCTCGAACAAGTTCTGCTCCGAGAGCAGAACCTCGAGCGCTGGGACCACGTTGCTCAGAAGCTGGGAGTAGGCCTCTTAGTCCGTCGGCTCGACTTGGGAGTTCCAGTTCGGGGACCGATCCGGCTCACTCCAGGCCCAGTCGACATCCTCGACCGAGGCAAAAAAGAACCGGTTCTTCCAACCCTTGATGGAAGAAGGGAGGTTGAACCGGAGACACCTGGGCCGGGGCGAGATGTACCACCAGCCGTCATCAGTGGAGTACCGCTTCAGGGTAAACAAAGCCCTGAAGAGAGAGAAATGGGCAACAAATCCGTGAAAGTGACAGAAGACAAAGAAGGAAAAGATGACCCGGATGGCATTGGGAGCCAACTGGGCCGGGACTAGATGGAAATGGCTGAGGAAGGAAAGGAAGAAGGGTTGCAGAGGGAACCGAAGACCCCCGAGCAGGAAGTCCTCGTCGAAAAGCTATGCGGCCGGGGCCACTCATGGTGACGCGATCCCCGGGCTGCGGAACAGAGAGACGGATTGACCCCGGGATGCCATAAACCTCCCGGAGCAAAGAAAGGTCACCTTCGGTCATCGTAGAAATATGACCGGAGGGACCGACAGAAGGAAGGGTTGGAGGAGGAAGAGAAGAAATGGGAAGTGCGGACACAACGGGAGGACACCTGACACCCCTGGGGATGCCTATGGTGATACCCCCAGGCTGCAGTCGCCTGCGGGTCTCCTTCGGGATTACTTCCTCCTCCGAGGAGGAAGACGATTGAGTCCTCGGCCGGGACGGACCAGCCTCGTCCGGGTTAGAAGAAACATGGCGGCGGCGCGCCATGGCAGAAAAGAGGGTGAAGAAAAGCACACTGGGGAAAGGGAGAAGAGCGAAGAAGAAAGTGGGGGCACTCACCGGAATGCACTGTGCAACGCGAGGCAGAGGGAGATAGCGTACAGCAAACCACCCACGGAGCAAGGGAAAGGGCCTCCTTCCGGAAAGTCCCCTCCTTTTCAAACTCAATCGACAACAACCGTACCCATCATTCCGCTCCGGGCCATCGGATGATCGCCACGTGGATGCAAGTTCGACACCGATGCCTCGTTAGCAGGGAAATGGCCTCTGCTTCGAAGTGACGCATTAATTGCGGGTGGGTGGGCGACGCGTGGCGGCCCCCTATAGGGCTTCGGGCGCACCGAGGAACGGCGACGAGGATCGTGGAAATTATGATGCAAGATCTTCGCCTCCCCACGTCACCTCCATATTTAATCCCCACGTCCAGTTCCACGATGCCCTAACGGAACGGTGGGTTGGGGGGCAACTGTTACGGCCGTAACGATGACGTGGCGTGCCTAAGATTTCGTTGGGCATGATTCGAGCCACGTGGAGTCTTTTTTGTTTGGCTGAGTCAGATGCAGCCCATCCTGGCCGAGGTCGAGCTCGGTCGAAGCCAATCATCCGTCTGCCACCCCGCCAGGTGTCCACCCAGGAGGGGTCCACCTCGGCCGAGGTCGGCCGCTCCCTCGCTCCCTCGCCAGGTGGCACCCTGAGACGGTCTCACCTCGGCCGAGGTCGAGCCGGGCCCCCTCGCTCCTTCGCCAGGTGGCGCCCGGAGACGGGACCACCTCGGCCGAAGCCGAGCATCCTTCTGCCACTCCGCCAGGTGTCCACCCAGGAGGGGTCCACCTCGGTCGAGGTCGGCCGCTCCCCCGCTCCCTCGCCATGTGGCACCCTGAGACGGTCTCACCTCGGCCGAGGTCGAGGCGGGCCCCTTCGCTCCTTCGCCAGGTGGCGCCCGGAGACGGGACCACCTCGGCCGAAGCCGAGCGTCCTTCTGCCGCTCCACCAGGTGTCCACCCAGGAGGGGTCCACATCGGCCAAGGTCGGCAGCTCCCCCGCTCCCTCACCGGGTGGCACCCTGAGACGGTCCCACCTCGGTCGAGGTCGAGCCGGGCCCCTTCGATCCTTCGCGAGGTGGCGCCCGGAGACGGGACCACCTCGGCCGAAGCCCAGCATCCTTCTGCTGCTTCCGCCAGGTGTCCACCCGAGAGGGGTCCACCTCGGCCGACGTAGGCCAGCTCGTACAGAGAAGGTCCCGAAGAATGGAGGCGCGGGCTCCGAGGTTGTCCCTCGAGCCGTGCGTGCCGCACCCCAAGAAAGGTGCCCTGTACGGACGGCGGTGACACGCGAAACATCACTTACGCCGGCCCGACATGTTCCACAGTCGAGAGACGAGGCCCTGACAAAACAGGACCCGATAACGGACAGCGCCGGTGCCTGGGAAGGAGAGCGCTCATGCTCGACCCGAGGTCTGGTCGGCAGTTTGACCAGCGCCCCCCTCCCCTACTCTTTCCCCGCTGGGCTCGGCAAACGAGGCCGGAAAGCCGCCCGGCCCTCTGAACCAGAAGGGGAAAGAGAAAGGGGCGGAGGGGAGGGGATGAAAGCAACAAGGGAGCCTCCCAGGAGCGAAGAACGAGGGGGGCAACGGGAGGAGATAAAAGGAAGGAGAGGATAGACGACAAGGTAAGTGAAGCGAGCAAGAAACAAAGGCTGGAAACTCCGCTTCAAAAGCAGGATCCAAGGTCCCAAGAGGGGGTCGCTTGGCTTGAGCTCGGCAAAGGAACCCAGCCGGGTTTTCTGGTCTCTCTGGCACCTTTCTTGCTAGTACATTCTCTGAGTCTGGGACTCCTTCATGGGCCCGTCCCAGAGAATCTGTTCCCTCTCGCTGTCTACTAACTTGACCGTCGGAGCTCCCTCGCCGGAACCCCCGGTCAAGGTTTTCTGACCT
>CM038043.1:177791657-177816657 GCA_021397845.1 Areca catechu | reverse complement strand
GACCCGGGGGGCTCGACCTGGCGGAGGAGGGCCGAGCTCGACTTCGGCTCAGGGGATTCGACCTCGGAGGGGCTGGACCCGACAGAGGAGGGCTGAGCTCGACTCCGGCCCGGGGGCCGCAGTCTCAGAGAAGCTCAATCTGGTGAGGGAGGTTGCTCGGCTCCTACCTAGGCGCTCCAAGCTCGTGGGTGCCGACCTAGCGGAGGACGGAGCTCGGCTTTGGCAAGCTGCCTCATTGATCTGGAGGAGCTCGGCCCGGTTAAAGGAGCCCGAGATGGGGTGTCCACCATGGCGGACTTCTGACATGGCATCTGTCAGAGAGTATATGTCAGCACGTCAGCTACCAGCCACATCATTGCCCCCCACTCCCAAGCACTGTTGGTCGGGGCGCTCGGGGCGAAGGGAGTAAATGCGCTTGCTGACGTGGAAAGGAGGGGATCTGGCATAATGATGATCGCGATCGGTGGCATCTCGGGAAGCGGTTTCATCAGCCTACCCAGCGAAGCCACATGGCCACGTCCGAGGAGCAGTTATGGCGAGCACAGAATCTCGAGCGGCCGCAGCCAAAGCCATACGCCAGCCCTGTTGATGGTCAACATGTGGCGCAAATCCGATTGCAAGGAGCCGTAACGGTGCGGTCGGACGCCCGTCTCTTTGAAAGGAAAGGTGGCCTTTTCCCGAAGCATACCTTCTTTCAAACTCTACGTGCCTGCCTTCATACTGAGACCCTCCTTCCGCTCTCCCGGCCATCTCTGCTTCCTCAAGTCCTGAGCAGGTCAGTCTCTTCCTTGCACTGGTCAGGTAGGGATCTCCCTTTAGGGTTAGGTTTTCCTCCGGATCTCCATCCATTTCCTCCCTTCTTCTGCTCTTCTTATCTTTTGACCTTCATGTCTCGTTTCGGACCGGATTTCTGTCCCACCACTAACCAAGGTGAAGCTGGGCCTTTAAGGCCGAGGCCGCGTTCATCTTCTTCTGACGAGGAGGAGGGCGTGGCGTGTTTCGAGGTCAGCCGGAGGCCTGTGCCCAGGGGGATAGTGATTAGGGAGCCTGCATGTTCTCCCCCACCTCGCCCTCTTCTTCTTCCTTCAGCACCTGCTCTCAAACCTTCTTGGTCAATAGGTCCCGAGGGGATCGCTTTGGTGATCACGGCCGTGGACCTTGCGACCATCTAGGACACCTACGGTATCCCGGACGGCGTCCGGCTCTCAGTCCCTCGACCGGGGGAGCGGGTCACCTCTAGTGGCCCGTGCCGGATAGCCTTCTACGAGGAAACTTTCAGGTGGCCTCAGGTTCCCGTTCCACGCTTTCTGTCTTGAGCCATTACCGCCTTGTGCCCACCCAGCTTGTTCCGAATGCCGTTATGACCATTTTTCTTTCATTATTTTATGTCACTTCCACGGGATTATTGCAATTTCTCCTTGTTCAGGGCCTTTTCACCCTGAAACGCCACCCCACCGAGGAGGGGTGGTGGTCCCTCTCCTCTCGTCCTCGAGGGATTAAGTTTGAACTTCCCTCTTCCATCAAAGCATGGAAAAGTAGGTATTTCTTTGCCTCAGTTGAGGGGGTTGACTGGGTCTGGAGCGACCCAGATCGATCCCCTAACAGGGATTCAGCGATTGACGCAGCCGACTCGGAGGTGTACGACCAGCTTCGCTCTGCCGAGGTCCCTTCACTTGAGATCCTGCTGTCAGGCAGGATCTCCATGAGGCCGGGGTCGGCCCAACACAAGAGTTGGGCGAGGTTCGGCTCAAGAATCTTCTCTTTTCTTCTCTTTTTATTTTGAGTTGACATTTTCTCCTTTGGTGCAGCATGAAGTGAAGTTTCCATAGAGGATCTCCTCTCATTCTCCGAGGAGAGGAATCAAAGCGAAGGGCGCCGGTGGGCCCACCCCGAAGAGGGCTCGGGTGGATGTAGGTGCGAGCTCGGTACCGGCTGAGCCCATTCCCGAGCCTAGGAGGAAAAGGGCTGCAGAATCCGTCTCTGAGGTTCTGAGGTGGCGCGATCCGGCCCCTTCGTCGGAGTTCGAGGTGGTGGTCCGAGCTAGATCCGCCGCCGCCGCTGCAGCGGTGGCATCCCCTCCTCTGGAGATTGTTGAGGTTGAGGAGGACAGGGAGCCAGAGGGTGCGGGACTGACTTCAGCGGTCCCGCCCGCGGTGGTGCCGAGTTCTTGGCCTGCACCACCAGCTTCCACCGTTGACGGAGAAGGTGGCTCCGAGTCGGCGGCGGGCAAGAGAGATAGGGACTACCATCGGGTCCCCTTCAGACTGAGGCCAACGTTTCCCTCGCCAAGGACCCGACGCTCGCCGAGCGGATGATGGACTTCTCCGTCCAGTCCTGTGACCGGCGGGAGAGGAGCGGGAAGTACTTGGCCGACACCCTCAATGTGGCCTTTTCCAACCTTTACGCTGTAAGTTGAATTCCAATATGCCTTGCTCTCCCTCTCACTTTCTCATTGACTAACATCATTCTTGATGCAGCAAGGCACCGAACTCCTGCTGATCCGGGACTATTGCCGCAATTGGGTCAGGAGGGACAAAGAGCGCATGGCAGAGTTCGAGTCTTCAAAGGCCGAACTGAAGCGGAAAAGCAACGAGCTCTGGGAGGTCGACATGATGCTCAAGAACCTCCGAGATGAAGTCGCCAGCACCGGGCGATGCTCAAGGTAGCACGAGGAAGAGCTCAAGTCGAAGAGTGCCCGGCTGAAGGAGCTTCAGGCTGAGCTGGAGGCGGCGACAGGGGAGCCCACTCCCTCTGAGAAGAAGGTCGTGGCCGCCGACCAGAAGGCTGCCGAGGTGGAGAGGAGGGCCTCCGCCGTTGTCAATTCGATCGAGGCGCCGAAAGAAGAAAGCAGCTGAGGCCGTACGTAGTACTGAGGATGCGAACAGGAGGGCGGCGGAGGTGATTGCAAATTACAAGGCCTCCGAGGAGTTCAAGCTGGACTTCAAAGAGGCAACGACGGACTCCTTCTTCAAGGGGTTCGCCTACTGTCGATCCCAGCTACGCGGCATCCTCTCGGCTGAACGGCTATCTGCACTCCAACTCCCGGGCTCAAGGGCACGAAGGCCCCGGCTCCCCGCTGGCTTCGATGGAGGAGCGCCCTGTTGCGGTCGTGCCAGCTCCTCACGTGGCGGCGGCGAAACCGGCTCCGCAGATGGTGGAACCGACCCTGCAGGCAGTGGTGGCTAAACTAGCTCCACTGGTGGCAGTGGCGGATGGAGGGGACCCGGCTCCTGAGGTTGAGGGCAACGGAGCTCTAGTGGCACGCCACCCCGGAAAGGCACCGGCGGAGTAGAGTAGGGTTCTTTCTTCTTTTTGCTGCTATTTTTTGGGTTGCCCGGCATGTCAGGCCTCAGATTTATTATAACTCTCTTAGTCAAGAAATGAAAATGTATTTTTGTCAACTACCTGTTTATTTTTCTTTCCTTTTGTGCATGTGGTAAGATCAAAAAGAAGACTCCTCATGGTTTCCGAGTGTGCAAGACTTGGTGGTGGAGAGCTCGGCTCTGAAACTTAGGCATCTTGGAGCCGGGCTCTAAGATGTGATGACGGAGATTTGAGCCCCAAATCTGGAAAACTCTTGGAGCTGGGCTCGAAGGTGTGATGACCAGAGATCTGAGCTCCGGATCTCGGGAAATTCTTGGAGCTGGGCTCGAAGGGTAAGTGGACAGAGATCTGAGCCCTGGGCTTTGAGGTCTCGGTGCTGGGCTGGGACCTGGTGGGCTGAAGACCTGGTTCCGGGCTTTGATGTCTGGAGCTAGGCTCAAAGACTTAGTGTCGGAGAGCTTGGCTCTGGGCTTTGAGGTCTCAGCGCTTGGCTCTGAGACTTGGTGGCTGGACAACTTGGTTCCGGGCTTTGGATGTCTTGGAGCTGGGCTCGAAGACTTGGTGGCCAGAGAACTTGGCTCCAGGCTTTGAGGTCTCGGTGCTGGGCTCTGGGGACCTGGTGGCCGGAAAGCTTGGTTCCGGGCTTGGGTGTCTCGGAGTAGGTTCGAAGACTTGGTGGCCGGAGATCTGAGCTCCGAGCTTTGAGGTCTCGATGCTGGGCTCTGGGATATGGTGGCGGACAATTTGGTTCCGTGCTTTGGATGTCTTGGAGCTGGGCTCGAAGACTTGGTGGCCAGAGAGCTTGGCTCTTTAAGGTCTCGGTGCTTGGCTCTCGGACCTGGTGGCCGGAAAGCTTGGTTCTGGGCTTGGGTGTCTTGGAGCTGGGCTCGAAGACTTGGTGGCCAGAGATCTGAGCTCGAGCTTTGAGTCTCGGCACTGGGCTCTAGGACCTGGTGGCCGGAGAACTTGGTTCGGCTTTGAGGTCTCGGCTCTGGCTTTGGGACCTGCTGGCCAGAAAGCTTGGTTCCTGGCTTGGGTGTCTTGGAGCTGGGCTCGAAGACTTGGTGGCCAGAGATCTAAGCTCCGGGCTTTGATGTCTCGGTACTGGGCTCTGGGACCTAGTGGCCGAAAAGCTTGATTCCGAGCTTGGATGTCTTAGAGCTGGGCTGAAGACTTGGTTGTCGGAGGTCTAAGCTCGGGCTTTGAGGTCTCGGCGCTGGGCTCTGGGACCTGGTGGCGAATAACTTGGTTTCGGCTTTGGATGTTGGAGTGGGCTCGAAGACTTGGTGGCCGGAGAGCTTGGCTTGCTTGGGTTGGTGTAGGTCTCGGCGCTGGGCTCTGGGACCTGGTGGTCGGATAACTTGGTTCCAGGCTATGGATGTTTGGAGCTGGGCTTGAAGACTGGTGACCGGAGAGCTTGGCTCCGGGCTTTGGATGTCTTGGAGCTGGGCTCGAAGACTTGGTGGCTAGAGATCTGAGCTCCAGGCTTGGATGTCTTGGAGTTGGGCTTGGAGCTGGGCTCGAAGACTTAGTGGCCAGAGAGCTTGGCTCTGGGCTTTGAGGTCTCGGTGCTGGGCTCTGGGACACTGGTGGCAGACAACTTGGTTCCGGCTTTGGATGTCTTGGAGCTAGGCCCGAAAACTTGGTGGCGGAGAGCTTGGCTCGGGCTTGCTTTGAATTCCTACAAGGCAGATGACCTTTTGCACAAAGGGAAAATCTTTATTATTAACGGAAAGAAAAACCTTACACTATTGATAGTATCTTCTCAAATTGTAGGCATTCCATGTTCGAGGGAACCTGGCACCGTCTATGTCCTCGAGGTAGTAGGCCCCATTAAAGAGGGCCTCAACCACTTTGTAAGGGCCTTCCCAATTTGGCGAGAGCTTGCCGCACCCCCAGGGGGGTTGAGATGCTTCAACTCGAAGCAGCACCAGGTCTCCGGGTCTGAAGACTTTTGGCCTTACCCGCGCGTTGTAGTACCGGGCCACTCACTGCCGATATACCATCATTCGAAGCCGAGCTTTGTCCCTTGTTTCTTCAAAGAGGTCTAAGTTGATCAAAAGTTGTGCCGAGTTCTGTGCTTATCGTACTGCTGCACTCGAAGCGTGGGCATGTCGAGCTCAATCGGGATGACTGCCTCGGTGCCGAAGACAAGGTTGAACAGCGTCTTGCCAGTTGCTATCCTGGGCATTGTGTGATAGGCTCATAGGACACTTGGGAGCTCTTCCGCCTACCTGTCCTTGGCTTGGTCCAGCCGGGTTCTGAGTCGTTGGAGGATGGTCCGATTTGTCACCTCGGCCTCCCCATTTGTTTAGGGGTGGGCTACCAAGGTAAAGCGGTGTTAGATACCGTGCTCAGTGCAAAACCCTTCAAACTCCGGTTGTCAAATTGTCGCCCGTTGTCGGTGATGATATAGTGGGGAAGTCCGAAGCAGCAGATAACTGACTTCTAGAAGAATTAACGGATGTTGGCTTCAGTGATCCGAGCTAAAGGTTCTGCCTTGACCCACTTGGTGAAGTAGTCAATTGCCACTAGCAGGAACCTTCGCTGTCCCAGTGCAGGAGGAAATGGTCCAAGGATGTCCATTCCTCATTGAGCAAAAGGCCAAGGGGAGGAGAGCTGGGAGATCGGTGCCGCCAGTGGTGCTGTATATGGGCATGGCGTTGGCACTTGTCACACCTCTTGACGAAATCGGTGGCGTCCTCTCTCATGGTCTCCCAGAAGTATTCCTGGCGAAGAGCTTTGTATGCCAGCGTTCTCCATCCCACATGGTTTCCACAGAGGCCCTCGTGTATCTCCTGGAGCACGAAGGCTGCCTTTGTGGGCCTGAGGCACTTTAGGAGCGGGTAGGAATGAGATCGGCGTAGAGCTGGCCTTCCATCAAAATGAACTGGGAGGCCTTCTTCTTGATGAGGTCGGCCTCCGCGTGGTCCTCGGCAAGGTGCCATCAATGATGTACCTGACATATATCCATCAAGCTCGGCTCTGGGATGACTTGTTGCACCTCTTATAGGTCTTCGTAGCTTGGATTCTCGAGGTACTCAATGTAGGCGTGCCCTAGTGATGAGTCCGGTAGGGTCGCGAGTCTCGATAGTGCGTCTGCGCGTGCATTCTCCCCCCGGGAGATGTGGAAGAAGCTGAAGTGCTGTAAGCCTGTATGCTTGAGCGGACTCATTCCAGGTACTTCATCATCTGGGGATCTCTGGCCTCATACTCTTCAGAGACTTGCCCGGCAACTAGTTAGGAGTCGGTAAAGACTTTCAAGCTTTGCACACCCAGCTCGTTGGAGACTTTCAGACCCGCAAGGAGTGCCTCGTACTCTACCTGGTTGTTGGTCACGGTGAACTTGAAGCGGAGGGCACATTCTGTCACCACCCTGTCACTATTGGTGAGGATGAGGCCTGCTCCGCTCCCACCAGAATTGGACGTGCCATCTACATGGAGGATCCAGGGCTCCTCCCCTGGTCTGAGCTCTGCCTTGTCACTCCATCATTGTCTGCTCCAGCTCCTTAGCGAGCCCCGTGCATTCGACCACGAAGTCGGCTAGGACTTGGGCCTTCTGCGAGGACCTCAGCCGATACGTTATGTCAAACTCGCTCAGCAGCAGGGATCACTTGGCCAGTCTCCCGGAGGTCTCAGGATGGCTAAGTATGGTCCTTGGCGGGTGGTCTGTCACGACCACGATAGGGTGTGCTTGGAAGTAAGGCCTGAGGTGCTTAGCATATATTATTAGTGCAAAAATGAGTTTCTTGAAGCGAGTATACCTAATCTCCGCGTCATGGAGGATGTTGCTGGTGTAGTACACCAGTTTCTGGGACCCGTCCTCGTCTGTGCGGACGAGGATCGAGCTGACTGCTCCGAGTGTAATCGCTAGATAGAGTAGGAGTTCCTCCCCTTCCTCCAGTCTAGAGAGTAATGGAGTGGCCAGGGATCCTTCAATTCTTCGAAGGCTATTCTGCACTCCTCCATCCAAGTGAAGTCGTGCATCTTACACAGCGCTTTAAAGAAAGGGAGGTAGCGATCTACCGACCTCGAGATGAACCGGCTCAGCACTGTGATCCACCCTATCAAGCGTTGGACATGCTTCTTGGATGTCGGGTGCTCCATGTCGATGATTGCTTGGACCTTCTCCGGGTTGGCTTCAATGCCCCTTTGTGTGACCATGAAGCCAAGGAACTTTTTCCGTCGCTACTCCAAAGGCGCACTTCGTCGGGTTCAGCTTATCTAGTACTTTCGGAGATTGTGGAAGGCTTCGACGAGGTCGACAACGTGGTCTGAGCTCGGCTTGCTCATGACAAGCATGTCGTCCATATACACCTGCATGTTCCGGCCAATCTTGTCTTTGAAGACCCTATTGACCAGGCGTTGGTATGTGACCCCGACGTTCTTCAGACCGAAGGGCATCATCTTGTAGCAGTAAGTCCCTCAGTTGGTGATGAAGGCGGTGTGCTCTAATCCTCCGGGTGCATCCGGATTTGATTATATCCGGAGAATGCATCCATAAAGGAGAGGAACCTATGTCTGAGGTGGCGTCTACCAATTGATGATTCTTCGGTAGGGGAAGCTCCTTCGGGCGCTTGTTGAGGTCGGTGTAGTCCACATAGATCCTTTATTTACTATTATTTTTCTTTACCATCACCACATTTACCAGCCAGCTCGGGTATTGTACCTCCCGAACAAAACCGGCAGCGAGGAGTTTGTTTACCTTCTCATTGATGGCCGCCTGCCTCTCTGGAACGAAGCTTCTCTTCTTTTGCCGAACTGGTCGGTGCTTTGGGTCAATGCTTAGCTTGTGAGTGATGATGTCAGGGGGGATACCTGGCATGTTGGCCGCCATCCAGGTGAACACATCTATGTTCGTCCGTAGGAACTCCAGTAGGTGGGCTCTTTCCTGCTTTTATAGCTGGGCCCTAATCTGCACCGTCTTCTCCTGATCGATCCCGAGCGGAAAGGACAGCAGGTGCTCGGCAGTGCCTTTAGGGTCCTATGCCCTTTGGTCAAGCTCGTCCACTCTGGGATCTTTCTCGGGGATTCTAGTACCCGGGAGGGTTTGGAAGCAGTGCTGGACTGGCTGAGGTGCACCTCTCACCTCCCCGATGCCGTAAGGGGTTGGGAAATGCATAAATAATCTCCTGGTTGAGATGACTGCGTCGAGCAGATTAAGTCCGGGTCGGCCGAGAATCACATTGTAGGTAGATAGGAGTCTAACTACTGTGAAGGTCATCATGATAGTGCTCTGCTGAGGGTGAGGTCCCTACAGTGACCGGAAGAGTAATTTCTCCTTCAACTCTCACAGAGTCCCCTGTGAAGTCGACAAGGGGCGTGTGCACAGGCCTGAGCCGTGCAGGAGACAAGTTCATTCTACAGAAAGCATCATAAAAAAGCACATCCGTGGAGCTTCCACTATCAACCATGATGCATTTTACAGGATGCTTTGCGATCGTCATCTCGACGACCACAGCATCGTTATTTACATTTTTCTTCCAAACTTTTCCTTCCCTCATAAAGGGGAGTACATTTTTAGATTGCCCTGCCCTCGGGCCTTCTTGGATGCGCGCTCGGCTCCCTAACTTATCATCTCCACCGGCTTTCTCGGTAGGACGGTTATCCACTGCAGGAGCTGGGGGGATAGCGACGAGCGCCTGAGGTTCTGCTTGAGGTTTGCCCCCCACGTTCCTTCCGAGGTAGCCTCTCTTGATGAGTCCTCGATCTCCTTCTTGAGGTTACGGCATTCCTCGGTGTCATGGCCATGGTCACGGTGGTGGGTAGCGATAGTACTTCATCTTGTCATGGCCAAAAGATGGTCTCATCGAAGGTGGGCACTTCAGGTAGGGCTCATCTTCGATCTCCATGAGGATGTTCGTCCTGGGGTGAGAAGGAGGGTATAACTCCCTCGGGAATGGGAGCGCCTCTCGTCCTTGGCCTCTGTCAGAAGCTCAGAGCTAGAGGTCCGGCTTTCGTGTCTCAGACAACTTGGCGGGGGCAGGTTTCTTTAGTGGCTTCCCGTCGAGCTCCCGCCTCATTCGATCTGTCTCATCGGCGCGAATGTACTTCTAAGCTTAGAGGAGGAGCTCGAAGTAGCTCTTCTGGGGCTTCTTATCGAGAAAGTAAGTCAGGCGGGAGGTCCTGGGTCCTCGCTTCAGAGCCAACATGGCAACCAGCTCCTCGAGGTTGTAAACCTCCAACGCGGCAACCTTGAAATGAGCCACGTAGTCCCACAGGGACTCATTATCCTACTGCATGATGGAGAAGAGGCTGTCTGCCTCTCATGGCATCTTCCGATAGGCATCGAAAGGGGCCACGAACTTCCGCCCCAGCTGGGTGAAGGAGTTGATGCTCTCCGGCTCCAGACGGGTGAACCACACCCGAGCTGTTTTTCGGAGAGTGGTAGGAAAAGCAACGTGGAGGAGGGCGTCGGTGGCTCCCTGGACCCTCATGAGGGCCCTGTAACTTTCCAGGTGGTCCAGGGGATCGGTGGTCCCATCGTAAGGATCCACCTGCGGCATATGGAATCGATACGGAATTAGCTCCTCTTGGACTTCTCGGGAGAAAGGGGGACGGGCATCGTAGCCCGCTGGCCCGCTAGTGGAGCTGGCAGATTGGCAAACCAGCGGGATAACTCCACCAGCTTGCGGTCATGCTCCTCCAGGCGCTTCTCCGTCATGCACCTGATGGTTTCGTCAATGGACCCCTCCGCCGAAGAAGACAGAGATGGTGACATGGGTGCATGGCGGGGGGTCTTACTTTTCCTACCTTGTCGGGGTCTGGACACCACTCGCTCAAGGTTTGGGGAGCGGCTCTCCTAGTTGGCAGACTCAGCTCGTTGTCTTTTCACCGGAGTTTGGTGGCTACCCCGGTTGTCAGTGATGGCCTGTGGCGCGAAGGCCTTCCCTGGAAGGAACGCAGGATGTCACGGGGTGCTGCAGCATGGGCCGCGGGAGTCCCCGACTGCTGATGACCAGCACCGATCCTTGGCTACTCATCAGCAGCCAGGGACTCCCGCGGCCCATGCTGCAGCCTCCCACGATAGCCTGCGTTCCTTCTGAGGAAGGCCTTCGCAGCCGTGGGCATCACTGACAACCGGGGTAGCCACCAAATTCTGGTGAAAAGACAACAAGCTGGATCCATCGACAGGGAGAGCCGCTCACCAAACCTTGAGCGGGTGGTGTCCAAACTCCGCCAAGGCAAAAAAAAGCAAGACCCCCTGCCATGGGTGCCATGCACCCATGTCACCTTCTCCGTCTCCTTCGGTGGAGGGGTCCACTGACGAAGCCATCAGGGCATGGCGAAAGAAGCGCTTGGAAGAGCATAACCGCAAGCTGGCAGAATTATCCCGGCAGTTTGCCAATCTACCGGGCTCCACTAGCGAGCCAGCGGGCTATGACGCCCGTCCCCCTTTCTCCCGAGAAGTCCAAGAGGAGTCGATCCCAGATCGGTTACGTATGCCGCAGGTGGACCCTTACGATGGGACCACCGACCCCCTGGACCACATGGAAAGCTACAGGTTCCTCATGAGGGTCTAGGGGGCAACCGACGCCCTCCTCTGCGTCGCCTTTCCTATCACTCTCCGGAAGGTACCTAGGGTGTGGTTCACCCATCTGGAGCCGGAGAGCATCAAGTCCTTCACCCAACTGGGACAGAAGTTCATGGCCCACTTCGACGTTTATCGGAAGATGCCGCGAGAGGCAGACAACCTCTTCTCCATCAGGCAGCAGGACCGCAAGCCCCTGCAGGACTACGTGGCTCGTTTCAAGGCTGCCGCGTTGGAGATCTACAACCTCGAGGAGCCAGTTGCCATGTTGGCTCTGAAGCGAGGACTCAAGACCTCCCGCCTGACTTACTCGCTCGATAAGAAGCCCTCCAAGAGCTACTCCGAGCTCTTCCTTCGAGCTCAGAAGTACATCCACGCCGAGGAAGCGGATCGTACGAGACAGGAGCTCGACGGGAAGCCACTGAAGAAACCAACCCCTGCCGAGGCATCAGGGACGTAGAAGCCGGGACCTCCAGCTCCGAGCTTCCGGTAGGGACCAAGAACGAGAAGCACTCCCGTTCCCGAGTGGAGTTACGCCCCCCTCCTTGCCCCGAGGACGAATTCCTCATGGAGATCGAAGGTGAGCCCTACTTGATACGCCCGCCCTCGATGAAGCCGTCCGCTGGCCGTGACAAAACGAAGTACTGTCGCTTCCATCACGACCACGGCTATGACATCGAGGAATGCTGTAACCTCAAGTGGGAAATTGAAGAACTCATCAAGAGGGGCTATCTCAAAAGGTTTGTGGGGGGCAGACCTCAGGCAGAACCTCAAGCGTTCGTCGCTCTCCCGCCAGCTCCTGCAGTGGATAACCTCGGCAGAGCACTGTCATGATGACCTTCACAGTAGTTAGACTCCCTTCTGCCTACAATATGATCCTCGGTCGATTGAACTCAACCTGCTCAATGCCGTCATCTCCACGAAGCGATTGTTGGTGCAGTTCCCGACTCCTTACGGAGTTGGCGAAATAAGAGGTGCACCTCAGCCAGTCCAACACTATTTCCAAACCCTCCCGGGTACCAAAGTCCTTGAGAAAGATCCCAGGGCTGACGAGCTCGACCAAAGGGCGCAGGACCCTAGACGTGGCCCGGCCGAGCGTCTAATGTCTTTTCCGCTCGGAATCGATTAGGAGAAGACGGTGCAGATCGGGACCTAGCTACAAGAGGAGGAAAGAGCCCACCTATTGGAGTTCCTGCGGGTGAACGCAGATGTGTTTGCCTGGACGGCGGCCGACATGCCAGGTATTCCCTCCGTTATCATCACTCACAAGTTAAGCATTGACTCGAAGTGCAGGCCAGTTTGGCAGAAGAAGAGGAGTTTCGCCCCCGAGAGGTAGGCGGCAATCAACGAAGAGGTCAACAAACTCCTTGCCGTCGGCTTCGTCCGGGAGGTCCAATACCCAAGCTGGCTGGCGAATGTAATGATGGTAAAGAAAAGCAATGGTAAATGGAGGATTTGTGTGGACTACATCGACCTCAACAAGGCATGCCCGAATGACAGCTTCCCCCAGCCAAAAATTGATAGTTGGTGGACGCCAACTCGGGCACTGGCTTCTCTCCTTTATGGATGCATTCTCCGGGTACAATCAGATCCGAATGCACCCAGAGGACGAGGAGCACACCGCCTTCATCACCGACCAAGGGACTTACTACTACAAGATGATGCCCTTCGATCTGAAGAACGCTGGGGCCACATACCAGCATCTGGTCAATAGGGTCTTCAAAGACCAGATTGGCTAGAACATGCAGGTGTATGTGGACGACATGCTTGTCATGAGCAATCCGAGCTCGGACCACGTCGCCAATCTCACCGAAGCCTTTCACAACCTTCGAAAGTACCAGATGAAGCTGAATATGGTAAAGTGTGCCTTCGGAGTAGCGACAGGAAAGTTCCTTGGCTTCATGGTCACTCAGAGGGGCATTGAAGCCAACCCGGAGAAGGTCCAGGCGATCATTGACATGGAGCACCTGACATCCAAGAAGCAAGTCCAGTGCTTGACGGGACGGATCACAGTGCTGAGTCGGTTTATCTCGAGGTCAGCCAATTGTTGCCTCCCTTTCTTCAAGGTGCTGCGTAAGATGTACGACTTCCCCTGGACGGAGGAGTATGGAATGGCCTTTGAAGAATTAAAGGAGTTCTTGGCCAATCCTCCACTGCTCTCCAGACCAGAGGAAGGGGAGGAGCTCCTGCTCTATCTGGCGGTCACATCCAGAGCAGTCAGCTCGGTCCTCGTCCGTGCAGATGAGGACAGGTCCCAGAAGTCGGTGTACTACACCAGCAAAATCCTTCGCGATGCGGAGATCAGGTATACTCGCTTCGAGAAACTCATTTTTGCACTAATAATATCTGCTAAGCACCTCAGGCCCTACTTCCAAGCATACCCCATCATGGTCGTGACGGACCAACTGCTGAGGACCATGCTTAGCCGCCCCGAGACCTCCGGGAGACTGGCTAAGTGGTCCCTACTGCTGAGCGAGTTTGACATAACGTATCGACGTCTTCACAGAATGCCCAAGTCCTAGCCGACTTCATGGTCGAATGCACAGGGCTCATCAAGGAGCCAGAGCAGACAATGACGGAGCGCCAAGCGTAGCTCAGACCAGGGGAGGAGCAGGTCCTCCATATGGACAGCGCGTCCAATTTTGGTAGGAGCGGAGCAGGCCTCATCCTCATCAACAACGACGGGGTGGTGACAAAATGTGCTCTCCGCTTCAAGTTCACCGTAATGAACCACCAGGCGGAGTACGAGACGCTCCTCCAAGGTCTGAAAGTCTCCCGCGAGCTGGGCATGTAGAGCTTGAAAGTCTTTACCGACTCCCAACTGGTTGCCGGGCAAGTCTCCGGAGAATATGAGGCCAGAGATCCCAAGATGATGAAGTACTTGGAACGAGTCCGCTCAAGCACGATAGGCTTCCGGCGCTTCAGCATTTTCCATATCCCCCGGGGGGAGAATGCACGCGCAGACGTACTGTCGAGGCTCGCAACCTTGCTGGACTCATCACTGGGATGCGCCTACATCGAGTACCTCGAGAATCCAAGCTACGAAGGCCCAGAGGTGGTGCAATAAGTCATCCCAAAGCTGAGCTGGATGGATAGGTACGTTAGGTACATCACTGATGGCACCTTGCAAAGGACCGCATGGAAGCCGACCTCATCAAGAAGAAGGCCTCCAGGTTCGTTTTGATGGAAGGCCAGCTCTACTGCCGATCTCACTCATACCCGCTCCTGAAGTGCCTCAGGCCCGCAGAGACGGCCTTCGTACTCCAGGAGATACACGAAGGCCTCTGTAGGAACCATGTAGGAGGGAGAACGCTGGCATACAAAGCTCTTCGCCAGGGGTACTTCTGGGAGACTATGAGGGAAGACGTCGCCGACTTCGTCAAGAGGTGTGACAAGTGCCAGCACCATGCCCATATACAGTGCCAGTCGGCGGCGCCTATCTCCCATCTCTCGTCCCCTTGGCCCTTTGCTCAACGGGGAATGGACATCCTTGGACCATTTCCCCTGCATCGGGACAACGAAGGTTCCTGCTAGTGGCAATCGACTACTTCACCAAGTGGGTCGAAGCATAATCGCTAGTTCGGATCACTGAAGCCAATGTCTGCCAATTCTTCTGGAAGTCAGTTATCTACCGCTTCGAACTCCTCCACTGTATCATCACCGACAATGGGCGATAATTTGACAACTGGGAGTTTGAAGGATTTTGCACTGAGCACGGCATCCAACACCGCTTTACCTCGGTAGCCCACCCCCAATGAATGGGGAGGCCAAGGTGACTAATCGACCATCCTCCAAAGACTCAGAACCAGGCTGAACCAAGCCAAGGGCAGGTGGGCAGAAGAACTCCCAAGTATCCTATGAGCCTACCACACAACGCCCAGAACAGCAACCGATGAGACGCCCTTCAACCTTGTATTCGGTGCCGAGGTAGTCATCCCGGTTGAACTCGGCGTTTTCACGCTACGAGTACAGCAGTACGATGAAGCAAAGAACTCGGCACACCTTCTGCTCAATTTAGACCTCCTCGAAGAAACAAGAGACAAAGCTCGGCTCCGAATGGCGGCATACCAGCAACGAGTCACCCGGTACTACAATGCACGAGTAAGGCAAAAAGTCTTCAGACCCGGGGACTTGGTGCTGCACCGAGCTGAAGCATCTCAACCCAGGGAGTGTGACAAGCTCTCACCAAACTGGGAAGGCCCTTACAAAGTGGCTGAGGCCCTCTCACATGGGGCCTACTACCTCGAGGAACTTGACGGCGTCAGGTTCCCTCAAACATGGAATGCCTGCAATCTAAGAAGATACTATCAGTAGTGTAAGGCTTTCTTCCATTAATAATAAAGATTTTCCTTTGCACAAAAGGTTACCTGCCTTGCAGGAATATCACCACCCAGCCAACAAGTCTTCGAGCCTAGCTCCAAGACACCAAGCCTGAGCCCAGCTCTCAGGCGATCAAGACTCGGAGCCCAGCTCTCCAGCCAGCAAGTCTTCGAGCATAGCTCCAAGATACCAAGACCTGAGCCCAGCTCTCAGGCGATCAAGACCCAGGGCCCAGCTCTCCGAAAGATAAGTCTTCGAGCCCAGCTCCAAGACACCATGACCTGAGCCCAGCTCTCAGGCGATCAAGATCCGAAGCCCAGCTCTCCGGCCAGCAAGTCCTCGAGCCCAGCTCCAAGACACCAAGACCTGAGCCCAGCTCTCAGGCGATCAAGACCTGGGGCCCAGCTCTCCGGAAGACAAGTCTTCGAGCCTAGCTGCAAGACACCAAGACCTGAACCTAGCTCTCAGGTGATCAAGACCCGGGGCCCAACTCTCCGGAAGACAAGTTTCGAGCCTAGCTCTAAGACACCAAGACTTGAGCCCAGCTCTCAGGCGATCAAGACTCGGAGCCCAACTCTCTGGATGACAAGTCTTCGAGCTTAGCTCCAAGACACCAAGACCTGAGCCCAGCTCTCGGGCGATTAAGACCCGGGGCCCAGCTCTCTGGATGACAAGTCTTCGAGCTTAGCTCCAAGACACCAAGACCTGAGCCCAGCTCTCGGGCGATCAAGACCCGGGGCCCAGCTCTCTGGAAGACAAGTCTTCGAGCCTAGCTCCAAGACACCAAGACCTGAGCCCAGCTCTCAGGCGATCAAGACCCGGGGCCCAGCTCTCCGAAAGACAAGTCTTCCAGCCTAGTTCCTGGACACCAAGACTTGAGCCCAGCTCTCAGGCGACCATGGATCGGGGCCCAGCTCTCTGGCCAACAAGTCTTCAAGCCTAGCTCCAAGACACCAAGACCTGTGCCCAGCTCTCAGGCAACCATGGACAGGGGCCTAGCTCTCCGGCCAACAAGTCTTCGAGCCCAGCTCCAAGACACCAAGACCTGAGCCCAGCTCCCAAGCAACCATGAACCGGGGCCCAGCTCTCCGGCCAGCAAGTCTTCGAGCCCAACTCCAAGAAATTGAAGACCCGAGCCCAGCTCTCGGGCCATCAAAGTCCTGAGCCCAGCTCACTAGCACTGAAGCCTGAAGACCAAGTCCCAGATAAAGTGGAGCCCTCCTCTCTGATTTCACCACATACCTCAAAAAACAAAAAGAGAAAGAGAAAAGAGAAAGAAGAGAAGGGAGAGGCAAGTAGTGCTTAGGAACAGATAGCAGGAAAATCACATTCATTAAAAATCTTTCAACCACTTACAAGCACCCTTGGGCCCCCGACATGCCGGGCGACCCAGATCAAATGCAAAAAGAAGAAAGCAGAAGAAAAACCTATTCTACCCGGGCTGCCCCCTCAGCAGGGCTGCGAAGCTATGAAGTTTCATCTCTAGGGACATCTGGTCGTGCAGCTCCGGCCTCGGGCGACGTAGCTACGGCCTCGATAATCGCCACAGGCTGGGGAGGTTCGAAAATAGCGGCTTCTGCAACGTCTGCATCTGGGTCCAGCTCCGTGTAGCCTGAGGATACCTGAGGCAGTGGCGGCTCTTGGCAGGAACAAACGTCTCGACTCGACCGTGCAGGTACATAAAACCCTTATAGAAGGAGTCCGACACCATTTGATAGAACTTGGCGACGAACTCCCGAGGCTTTGTACCTAGCCACGGCATCTTCGACCTCCTTCTTCACCTCGGTGGCTTGTTCCCTTGCTTCCTCCGCCGACTTGGACGCCTCCACGCCTCCTTCTCAGCTGTAGCCAACTTCTCCTTCACCGCTGCCAAGTCGGTCTGAAGGGACTGGGCGATCCCCTTCTGTCGAACTACCTCGGCATTGAAAGAAGTTAGCCTCTTCTCTATAGCCGCGAGTTCTTTGACCTTGCTCCTTGTCCAGCCCCGCTCCTGGTCGAGGCTTTCCTGGAGCTCCTTCGCTCACCCCTCAGCACCAGCGAGCTGTTTCTCGAGATCCTTGATCCTCTAGTCAAGCACCCCGTTGGCGTCGGTCCTCATCTTCAGGTCGGTTTTCAGAGACTCAACCTCCGCTGCCCGCTGCTGATCATTCTTTAGCCAGTTCTGGTAGCAGTCCCTGATCAAGAGGACCTCGGCACCAATCTGCACCACACAAGAGATCAGCTACCAACAAGAAAGAAAGAAAAGGGGTGAAAAGGGCAAAGTCACTTACCGAGAAGAGCTGGGGGAAGATGCTGCTGATCGCATCCCCCAGCTGCTATCCAACCATCTCCTGCCGGTCGCATGATTGGATGGAAAAATCCACCATGCGCTCCGCCAATGCCTGGTTCCAGAGCAAAGAGCTCTCCGACCCTAGTTTGAAAGGGATCCGGTGTTGTTCCCTTTCCCTCCTGCTCGTCTCGGAAGCCGGATCACTTGCCCCTCCGATGGAGGCACCCTCCGGGGCAGGTTGGGAGCTCGGCCTCCTCTCAGGCGGCACCTCAGTCACAAGTTCGGCTCCCCCTCGAACCTCCTCCTCCTCGACCTCAATGATAGCAAGCCTCGGGGAACGGGGGGACACGGCGGCGGCGGCAGCTGCGGCCCTAGCCCGGACTACCACCTCAAGCTCCGGGGCAGGAGCTGCTTCTTGTTGCCTTGACCACTCTGGCACCTTCCTGACTGCCCTCTGGCTTGGCCCCAGCACCGCGGGCACTGTCCTCCCTGCCTGTGCAGGAACGGCCTCGACCTCCCTCCTACTTAGATCGGCCGATGCGGTGGGGGTGGCCGCAGACGTGCCCTCATCCCGAGCCCGTTTCGGGGGAGGCTCCTCAACCAGTCCAGCCGGTGGCCTCTTCCTGGTGATTGCAAGTAAGTCGCTCTCCGAGAAGATCATGCATGCGTACAAATCACACAATGGTTAGAGCTCAGAAGAGACAGGGTGAAAGGAACAGAGGAAAGGAAAGCTCGAGTCGAACTCACCCAACCCCCTCGTTGGGTCGACCCCGGCTTCAAAGAGGTTCTGCTCTAACAACAGAATCTCAAGGGACAGAATCTGGGCAGTGCAGAGCTGCTCGTAGTCATCCTGGTCAGCCACATCAACCGTAGAACTTTGGTTAGGGGACTGATCCGGGTTGCTCCAGACCCAATCAACCCCCTCGGCCGTTGCGAAGAAAAATTTACTCTTCCATCCCTTGATGGAAGAAGGGAGCTCAAACCTAATGCCCTTCAGGTGAGAAGACAAAGACCACCACCCATCCTCAGTGGGGTGACGCTTCAGGGTGAAGAATGCCCTGAACAAGGAAAACATGGTAACAAATATGTGGAAGTGGCAGAGTGTAATGAAGGAGAAGATGGTCCTAATAGCTTTCGGTACGAGTTGAGCAGGAACCAAACTGGTGTGGACACCAGAAGCCGAAAGAAACTTCACTCCAACAAGGTTAGCCTTATCCCAATTTGGATCGAAGATAATTAGGTTACCTTGTATCCTTTAGTTCAAAAATATTTTATTTTTAAGAGTCATTTCCTTTTCAAGAGTCCTGTAATTAATTTTGAGTTTCAAATCAAGAGTGTTTATTGAGTCCTGTAATTACTTTTAAATTTCATTTCTTGTAAGTCCATTCAAGTTTTAAAGTCTAGGTCAGTCAAGTCAGTTCAGTTGAGTTAAGTCTAATTCAGTTGAGTTAAGTCTAATCAAGTCTTAAAGCCATGAAAGCCAGCAACAAGACTCAAATTCTAAACCCCAGAATTTGACCACATGAAGAAGAGAAGACACATCAACCAAGCAAGAGAAAAGGACCATCAACTAGGACCACTGGGTGCCACATGTCATTCTTATCCAAGTAGAAGCCACCTCACCATGCCACGTCATCAGGTGCAACTTCACCAGCCACCTCATCACCCTTTGGGCGCCAACAAGGGAGATTCAAATTCAAGGAGGTTGGCCACATCCCTCCAAGTCCTCCACCAAATCCTCCAACCCCCCCCACATCCCTCCAAACTCTCCACCAAATCCTCCAACCCCCCTTGTAATCCTCCTCGATTTGGGGAGTTTTTAAATTTCAAAAGCTAGCTTTGTGAGGCTATTAAAAGCCTTGGACGCCCATTGTAAAGGAGATTGATTTTGGGAATGAATGAAAATTGAAGTTGAAATTTTGGAAGTAGAAGTTGTCTCATATTTTTTTCTTATGTGAAAGTTTTCCATCCTCTTCCTCCACGCCAAAGCCATTCTTTTTCCCTAGCAAAGCATCTTCCAAGCTCAAGTGAAGGCATTGGAGTCGGCCAGATCTTCTCAAAATTCTGTTCTTAGTTCATAAACTCTCCCATCCCTTCTATATGTTCCTATCCTTCTTCCTTAACTTTGATCTTCATTGCAGGGTCCTTCGAAGTCTTTGAGTTATGGGCTGGGTTCACCTTAACAAAGAACCAACAAGCTGAAGCCCCAAGTCCAGGGTTCTAATCTCTGTTATCCAGGTTCTTCAGTTCTGAGCATTGGTAGTTTCAAGGTATGAATCAAAAGAAGGTTGGAAAGCTCAACAAGGTAAGTCCACAATCATTAGCCCCTATTGTCTAGATCTTCTTCCTTCTTAGTTTAGGATTGTGTCTAATCAAGTAAAAGTCCAATTTCTTATAATCCTTAAGTCTTATTATGATAAGTACAATGCTAGTGTAATTAGGTTTCATTGCTCTACATACACTAATCAAATCATTAATCATATGCTTGCCGCATCATTCTTGGTATCAGAGCATGGTTGCATTAGGGTAGAATAGTTTTCTGTAAATCCAAGCAAGATCTAAAATTCACGCCTCCTGAGCGGGTGTACTCCAGTACACTGTCACGACCCATGGGAATAATGAGCCCCTGGTCGGACGTGAATTTTTTAGATTGAAGTTTGGGTAAGCCATTGCACTTGTTTGTTTAGATTCTGTTTTCTGAAAATTTGCATCTATTTACTGTAATCCGTCTGCAGTTCCAAAGGCAAGTCACTAATTGTTTATTGAAATATTTTTTTTCTTGTTCCTTTTTAAGTCAGTTATCACCATATTAAATTTCATCATCAGAAAAAAATTATAAAAAAAATGAAAATTTTTGCAGTTTGACACTATCATTAGGGTTCTGTTATGTCCTTTTTATTTTTCTTCATTTGTAGGATCTTCTTAGAGTAGTATAGATTTATTTTTAAAATTCCTTTCACCTGCATTGAAAAATATAAGTTAGGAGTCCTCTGTGAATTTTCATAATTTTTGGACATTTTTTTCATCATGTTTCCACACCACTTTCAAACTGCAACACACTTCTGCAGCACCTTTGCATTTCATTCATCTCATGAGAAATCAAATTAAGGGCATCAATTTGACATAGGGTCAGGATTTCATCACCTGTCCCTAGCCCAAAAATCACCAACCAGCATATCGATCCCAGCCCATTAATTAAAATTGAGTAGAACGTTAATTGCCCTAGTGGGTTAGGGACACCAACAAATTGGGTTCAGGTTAGGGTCAAGTTAACTGTGTCAGCTAATTGGTGTGTGCTTACTGGCTTGGTGTCTAGGATTGGTGCATCAGGGCTTGTGATTTGGTCCGCCTACCTGGCCAATCTCAGATTGGTGTCTAAGGTTGGCAATCAGGGACCTTCACTCCCACCACCTACCTGGCTAAGTCCTATAAGTACTACTAGCTAGTTGGTTCACTTAATTAGACCTCTAATTTGTGCTCTAGGTCTAGGAAACCTTAGCTCGAGCTTGAGTCTACTTGCATGCATGAAAACTAGATCAGGAGCCTCATACTCACTAGTCCAGACCCAGTCCAGTGTAGCCATGGACCCGAATCTTGAAACCATGCTGAGAGGCCTAAATGATCTAATGGCCCAATTGAACCAAATGCTGGCTAAACAATTTTCCTTAGACCAACCAACTCCTACTATCCCATTAGCTCATATGAATGATAGGAGTAAGAACCCTGATGTACAAGTTGAGTTCATGAATACTCAAGACTTAGGGTATCCTCAAACTGAAGGGCTAGGGAAGGAAGAAGGCAAATTTGAACCTAGTAAATATGTGTGTGAGACTGACATAAGTTTAATAGATGAATATGAAGGGGAAGACTATGAAGAGAACAACTTTAGTACCTTACCTGAGGAAACCTTTGGTAAAGAAAAGATTATTGAGCCTAGTCCTGAAATATCAGAACAACCAAAATTTAGTGAGGACTTGGTTCCCGTAAGACAATGCCCTCAGGAAGAACCCAATACTTTAGCTTCGACACAAGAACTCCTTCAGGTACCTGAGAAGAACCCAATCATTATTTTAGAAGACTTTCCTGATGACCTCCAACTACCTAGAAGCATCCCGCCTGTAGATCAAAATTCTAATCTTAAGGTCATCATGAGTAACCAAGGTCTGTTTCAAGATTCCCCTAAATTATCCCAAGACTCGGATTCCTATTTCCTGCCTTTCCTTAAGTCTTATCCTAATTTTAGAGCCATTAAGTTTCATTTTGATGAGATTACTAGGTTGCATGAGCCTTTAAAGCCTATTCCTTTTGCTACCTACTTTTGGAAAACCTTATGGCATTTGCTAGGAACCCATGGTAAATTCTCATGTGCATACCAGACCAGGGTCAAACCTAGAGAGTCAATAATCTGTTAGGTTTAGGCCCTAGAGAGTCCAATAAAATTCCTCTCAATAAAGATGCCTAGTTCAGTCTGCATTTCGTAAGTGCTTGTGTAAGTTTCTGAGTCTGCTGAGTCTTTTGCACAGCATGTCACAAATCTGCATAAAGAAATCAGTAATAAGATCAACCTGAGCAATGAAACTTATAAATACTTAGCTGACTCACATAAGAGGGCTAAAGAATTCTGTGAAGGGGATTATGCGATGATTAGGCTCAACCCTGAACGGTTTCCCCCTGGAACCATAAAGAAGCTGCATGCCCGCGGAGCGGGACCTTTTAAGATCTTAAAGAAAATAGGGCCTAATGCATATGTTTTGGAACTTCCACCTGATATGGGTATTAGTACAACCTTCAATGTTTCAGACCTGGTAGAATACAAAGAACCACTACTAATACCTAGTGAGCCTTTTGAGCCAGAAACTTTCATTGAGAGTGAACATATTTCCGAGTGTCTACCACCAACCTTACCTGAGCAGAGAGAGAGGATTGAGAGAATCCTGGATGACAAGATCATTACTACCAGGAATAAGGACTATCAGCGATACCTGGTTCAATGGCAAGGTCGACCTGAGTCTGACAACTCTTGAATTACTCGAGAGGACCTGCAAAGACTTAACCCAGACTTGTTCGAGCATTACCAGGGCAAAACTGAACATACTCGACTGGGTCAAGTTCTGCCCACCCCAGGAGAATTGGTGTGGACACCAGAAGCCGAAAGAAACTTCACTCCAACAAGGTTAGCCTTATCCCAATTTGGATCGAAGATAATTAGGTTACCTTGTATCCTTTAGTTCAAAAATATTTTATTTTAAGAGTCATTTCCTTTTCAAGAGTCCTGTAATTAATTTTGAGTTTCAAATCAAGAGTGTTTATTGAGTCCTGTAATTACTTTTAAAATTTCATTTCTTGTAAGTCCATTCAAGTTTTAAAGTCTAGGTCAGTCAAGTCAGTTCAGTTGAGTTAAGTCTAATTCAGTTGAGTTAAGTCTAATCAAGTCTTAAAGCCATGAAAGCCAGCAACAAGACTCAAATTCTAAACCCCAGAATTTGACCACATGAAGAAGAGAAGACACATCAACCAAGCAAGAGAAAAGGACCATCAACTAGGACCACTGGGTGCCACATGTCATTCTTATCCAAGTAGAAGCCACCTCACCATGCCACGTCATCAGGTGCAACTTCACCAGCCACCTCATCACCCTTTGGGCGCCAACAAGGGAGATTCAAATTCAAGGAGGTTGGCCACATCCCTCCAAGTCCTCCACCAAATCCTCCAACCCCCCCACATCCCTCCAAACTCTCCACCAAATCCTCCAACCCCCCTTGTAATCCTCCTCGATTTGGGGAGTTTTTAAATTTCAAAAGCTAGCTTTGTGAGGCTATTAAAAGCCTTGGACGCCCATTGTAAAGGAGATTGATTTTGGGAATGAATGAAAATTGAAGTTGAAATTTTGGAAGTAGAAGTTGTCTCATATTTTTTTCTTATGTGAAAGTTTTCCATCCTCTTCCTCCACGCCAAAGCCATTCTTTTTCCCTAGCAAAGCATCTTCCAAGCTCAAGTGAAGGCATTGGAGTCGGCCAGATCTTCTCAAAATTCTGTTCTTAGTTCATAAACTCTCCCATCCCTTCTATATGTTCCTATCCTTCTTCCTTAACTTTGATCTTCATTGCAGGGTCCTTCGAAGTCTTTGAGTTATGGGCTGGGTTCACCTTAACAAAGAACCAACAAGCTGAAGCCCCAAGTCCAGGGTTCTAATCTCTGTTATCCAGGTTCTTCAGTTCTGAGCATTGGTAGTTTCAAGGTATGAATCAAAAGAAGGTTGGAAAGCTCAACAAGGTAAGTCCACAATCATTAGCCCCTATTGTCTAGATCTTCTTCCTTCTTAGTTTAGGATTGTGTCTAATCAAGTAAAAGTCCAATTTCTTATAATCCTTAAGTCTTATTATGATAAGTACAATGCTAGTGTAATTAGGTTTCATTGCTCTACATACACTAATCAAATCATTAATCATATGCTTGCCGCATCACAAACGGTAGTTGCTCAACATGGACATGAAGAAAGGATGAAAGGAAAAGTGGAGCCATCCGGAGAAGGTCTCCTCGTAGAAGGCTATTCGGCCTGGGCTACTAGAAGTAACCCGGTCCCCTGGTCGGGGGATTAGAAGCCGAACAGAATGCGGGATGCCATAGATATCCCTGATGGTCCCAAGTTTCTCAGCAGTGATCGTCGAAGCGATCCCATCCGGGACCTGTTAACCGGACATACTCGGAGATGGGTTCAGACGGAGGAGGACGAGGAGGACGAGAAGGACCAGGCCTAGGTTCCCTAATAGCTACGGGACCGGAAGGACGCCTCCTGCTGAACTCGAAATGCGCCCCCTCCCCTCCTCATCGGAGGAAGAAGATGGCGGTCTCGGCATAGAAGGACTAGCTTCGTCCTGATTAGTAGAAGGATGGAAGCCCGGACAAAAACGAGACATCTATGGAGGTGGAAGAAGCAAGAAACTCAAGTGGAAGAAGGGACGGACTCTTGTTGAAAGAGGGCCCTAACCTTGGAAGAAGAAGCCTACTCTGATAAGGAGAAGAAGAAGACTAACCTGGTTCCCTAGAGGGTCTGGGACAATCAGGAAGAAGAGGAAGCTTGGGTATGGCAGCGGGCGCGAAGAATTCGAAGGTATAGATGTATTGGGTAAAAACTTCCTTTCATTTCGAAATGACCCGACGCATTCGTACCGTTACAGCCCCTCTACCAACGGATTCACGCCAAGTGCTGGCCATCAATGGGTAAGACATCCCGGCTGCTCTGAATTCCATGCTGGTAATAACTACTCCTCGGACGTGGCCACGTGGCGCCTCCACGATGGCTGGGGGAACCTTTTATTGAAGCACCGGCGATCATGGCCATTATTGCACCGGATCTTTGCCTTCCATGTCAGCACCTCAATTACTCCCTTCGACCCGAGCGCCACACACTAACGAGCCTCGGGAGTGAGGGGCAAATGATGTGGCTGGATCGCTGACGTGGAGTAGCTGTTAGATGCCATGTCAGAGAAGGACGCCACACCAGATACTCTACGCAGGTTCCTTCGCCGGGCTGAGCTCCCTCAGAACAACGGGGC
>CM038043.1:177606657-177786657 GCA_021397845.1 Areca catechu | reverse complement strand
TCTAGGTCAAGTACATCAAATTTTTCAGTAGAGTTTTTTTATTGTAAGGACAGACATATACCAGAAAAATCCATAAATTTGTTTACAAGCTAAGCTACATGCTTGAAAATAAAAAGTCAAGTGGCTGACCTCCATCTCCTAGCCTTTTAAAAGCTTAAGATGTAATGGATAATGTCTTTTTGCTCTTTTAGGAAGCGTTTTGATATGAACCCTTACAACCAAGTTGGTGGTAGGAAAATTGTGATTGCTTCTGTTTTCCTATATAAAGAAAAATGATTGCACTTCAAATAACAAATAAATATTTAAATAAACAAAATATCAAGCATGGTAGAAGCTTATGCGCAAAGCTATATTATAGTACTAGAAATTAGTAAGGGGACCTAGAGAGATTTTTAATACTAGCCGAATCTCAGAAGGTCCTTCCAGTCCTAATTCTGAAGAGGTTTACCAAATTTATTGTATCATTATATAAATAAGTCTAGGTTGTAAAATGTAATTATATATTATTACAAGAAAATAAGAAAATGCACTTACTCATTGCCAGAATTCATATGAATTGGATGAAAACTGCCTGGAGCAGGAATTGGATAAAAACCATTAACTACATGACAGTTGGACAGTCCACAACCCATAGGATCAACATGAGGCTGGCCAATAGTTGGCATTGGAGGTTGCTGAAGAACTGGGTACCCCATAGGTAAATTGTTAACTGCACTGTGAACAGGTTAGCATTGAATATGAATGGAAACAGTGATAGGCTAACATAATTTTATATAAGGATGATTGCTGAAAATAGCCTAGGTAGATGCATAAACAAGAAATATACTTGGGTGTTTCAGGATAGCTGGAAATGATAAGTTGGATAGCTATAATACTTTTGAAGTAACATTGTTGACTTTTTATCTCAGAGGCAAACATTTTCATGAAGTTTTAACATAGTGAAAAAAAAAAAAAACTGGCATATTGCAGTCATCTCCAAGCTGATAGGAAAATAATTGAGTTGCTATTGTAATATGAATAAGAATGCATTTTGCTGGGGAATAATCAAGTTGTTATAGTAATAGGAATATCAATGTGTGCGCATGCATGCATACATGAGGTGATTTTCAAAGGGTAAATATATAATTGTTTATGAAATAACCTAGGATCTAATTTAAAAAACTAGCCAAAAGGTACTATTTGGATTCCTTGATGCACTATAAATCATATAGCCTTTATATGACTAGGGGACACTGCAACACAGGCCCTTTGGGTTGACCATATGGTGTCAATATCATGTTTGTGATTGGAATTGGATCCATGCCAAGTTTAAATGGCAAGGGGAGGTGGCATGTGCGAGGACCCATGTGGGCCTATATTTAATCCCGCCTCCATTGTGCATTATGGAGATCTTGGATACTTATTTAGGGCTAGGAACCAAAACAATACCTTCTAACTAGCCTTCTACAGTGAGCTCCTGGATCATGGCAAATGATATTAGATTGAACTTGGGCCATAATCCATATGCGACTAGACGATGCTGTAGCATAGATCCTTTTAGGGCTAACAGTGAATGATCATGGTGTTTATGGTTGAATTTGATTGAATTTGAACCTTTAGCCTAGTAAAGATGCCAAGACTTAAATGAGGAAGTATGTGAGGATCAATGAATTCAGAAAATAACACCTTTTGGTTAGCCTTTTTGGATAAAGTTTTGAGTTGTTAAAATGGCATCAATGAGCCTAGCCCATGGCCCATGTGTGGCTAGGGAATACTGTAAAACAGGCCCTTGTGGGAATAACCATGGATGATTATGGTGCTTATGATTGAATATGATTGGATTTAGACTCAACCAGGCGAGGATGCTAGGAGTTAAACGAGGGAAGTATGTGATGATTCATGCTAGTGAGGGATTATACATAATCCCACATCAATCATACATTGTGGAGATTTTGGCTACTTGTACAAGAACAAGGAAATCTGAAAAATACTTTTTAGCTAGCCTATTTAGAGTCCTTGGTTGTTACCGTATAAAAGCAGAAATCCAAAAAACAAATAAAAAAAGTTGATACTGACATATAATTAGGCTCTTGTTATTATTATCAGAATGAAAAATCATAAAGTTGACACAAATAAACAGGCAAAATATGCCATACTGATCATGATTACATAATTTGTAATAAAACAAGATCTTATAAAGTTCAATATTTTGTAAATAAGAAAATTACCTAAAATGAAAGATATTCAAATGATCACTTGCTAGTTTGCAAATTTCATAGCAATCTTTGTAATGAATAGACACTATCATGCTCAAAAATATTAAGAGAAATTACCCTGCATAGGGTGAATCCCATTATGTATTGGAACCAGTGGAACCTTAGGTGGCACAGGGTTCTTCATCAGATGGTACTGGTGCTCCAATAAATGATTGAACAAGATGATCTGCTTTTTCAGTTTAAGCCTTATATAATAAGCTCTGAAAAACTCGGAGTTTTCTTCTTCCAGTTTCTGCCATACTGAAAAGAAATGGGATATCAGATTAAAACAAGATGCATATTGCAGTGCCATGTTGAACCCATCCAAACACCCACAAATAAAATAAAATAAAAACTCCCTTGACTGTTTTGGAACTCATCAAATGCCCATCTGACGTGCATGTCCAACAAGCAGAGGGTGGCGATTAATCATAAACACAATTTATTATATACACACACACATGGATGCATGCATGCACTTTCAAATGGTTGAAAATTGAGAAATTTTGATAGCATATAATTGTTCAATCTTAGGGAACATCACAAGAATAAAATTTCCTATGATAAAAGTAAGGATTACTGAACCGATACCGGAACTCATACCAGTCAGCGACCAGTACGGTATGGTACCGTACTATATTATACCGGTACATGTACTGGTTTTGATAAATTGAGAAAAAAATATTTTCCTCTCCCCACTCAAGCAAGGATTGCTGAACCACACTTGAATCGAATCCGAACCGGGCCGAACCGAGCCCAAACTGGGCCATACCGGTCCGAACCAACCCGTACTGGTCCGGTTTGGGTTAATTTTTATGGTTCGGGTCCCGAACCATTTTTTAGGACTGAACTGTACTGGTTCTTGGCCAGTACGGTATGGTATGCCTCGAACCTGACGATTCGGGACAGTTCCGATAACCCTGGATAAAAGACTTACCTAGTGTTGTAAAACCAGGTTCTATCCTAGCACGATTAGAGAGAGTCCTAACCACTTCCCCTCGATTCATATACAATTGCAAACAACGTTCTATCAAATTCTGAACCTGCAATAAAGAGCTAGAGTAAGGAGGCAACCATGTAAAGAAAAAAAAGAAAAGAAAAGAAAACTGAAATTTTTAATGGGCCATCTTACAAGTTCAATATCTTCACGAGAAACCTTTCTGTTATCACTGCTTGCAATGGATGCTGAACCTGAGTCCACTCTAGGAGCCTCTGTAGTTGGAGGGTTTTGCTGGTTACCTTGCAATTCATGTGAAACTTGTGATGCTGGCTGTACTTCTGCTGTGCTTTGAGGATCCTGTAGAGATTGCCTTTCATTTATTAAGAGGGAAAATATGCAAAAAGTAAAAGAAGAAATATGAAACAACAAAGCCATAACAAATCAAGAATAGTTATTGATTAGTGGTAAAATGTAGCACAGACCCTGCAGTATTGTTTGTATATGTGAAGTGAATTTATTGGAGCACAAATAAAACTTGGCTTGATATCAGATGGTACAGCAACATGTACCCCAGTGCCATGCATATCAGACCATGCTGGTCCAATGCAGAATAGCATAGACTAATATAGACTGTAAAAGCCCTCTTAGTGTTTTCTTTTGACCATTCAAGTTTCCTCATTTTAACTGTGAAACTCCCCCATCATATTTTTAAGGTCTATATGAGGAATGGACAAGTTCCCAATGCAAAAGCATCTCACATCATTAAGGACTCCAAATTGCAATGACTATCAAACAAATGAATGTTAAAACCTAAACCTTAGCTTTTAAAATAAAAAATGACAGAGACAACAATCCATATTAACATCTGAACCAGAAGACTCTCAAAAAACACTACAAAGTTTTGTTTTTTGTTTTTCAATTAGCATCAATGGACAATATGTAGTTGTATATTACATGGATATATTATTTTCTTGTTCCAATGGTATTCACAATAGTAAAGAATAAAGCTTTGTAGAAGCCATGGAGCTTCTTCCAAATATCAAGTTAAAGTTCTTGAATTTCTGTTAGTAAACAATATGATGTCAACAACTTCTTACACAGACTTAGTCCTGGATAGACGTGTTAACAGTTATGATGCAAAGGCAGGTAGTGAGACTGAAGACTCTGCTATAAGCTGAACTTAATATTAACTGCAAGGAAGTGAACATATGATTTAGATGTGGTTCCAGTATCATAATTTAACCTGTTTGATCTTGCATGATGCATTTGCAGCTCGATGGCATACTATTATGTGTCTTTCTTATGATATTTTGAGTGCTAGAACATGAATGCATGCATGGGAGTTGTTTATCAAAGTGATTCACAAAGAAGGAGCATTTTGCACTTGGACCTATGGCAATGTAAAGAGAGTAATAGGAAGAAATCAAATTCCTTACGCATTTAGATTTTAAATTACAGACAATTTACATTTATGCTGTCCAATTACTCTATCAAGATGGTTTCTTAGTAAATATGGATGCACAACAAAAGTGAGAATTATTGAACTATATAAGTGCAAGAAACATTCACACAAGCAGTAGATCTCACAACCACCTCACCTGTGAGGCCTTCATTTTATTCATCACATTAGTTTAGTTGAGATCATCAAGTACACCAACATAGAGATACTAAGCTATCTGCAATACTGCAGGACATCTTCAGACTACTAGATGCTCCAAATTGATTGTGTCTTTCTCCAAAGAAAGATAGTGAGGGGAAAGAAGGCAGCATCTGTTTGAAAATTAAGTAGGCTCACATATTGGTGGTTCAAACCAAACTTTGCCAAGATCAAAAATTATCATTCAACAAAACTGCAAGGATCCATATGGGTGTATGTTTAGTCACACATCAGCTATACACTAGGTAAATCTCGGATACTTATACAAGAACAAAGAAGCCAAATAACATCTTTCATCTAGTTCTTTTGGGTGAGGTCCTAGATTGTTACAAGAATCAGAGTTGGACCAACCCATTGCTAATGTAGACTAGGGGACATTGTAGCACAAGCCCATTTGGGTTGACCACAGGTTAATCATGGTGTTTGTGATTAGATTTGTAGTATTTGTGATTGAATTTAAATAAATTTTGGTCGTTAACCTCACAAGGATGCCAAGGCTCAAATAGAAGAGTATGCAAGGACGGCATACATTTAGTTGCACATTAGCTATGCACTAGGCAGATCTTAGATACTTATACAAAGCTAAGAAACCTAAATAACACCTTTCGACTAGCTTTTTTAGGTGAGGTCCTAGTTGGTTCTCTCACGTATGCAAAATAAATATGGGGAAATTAAAATTATCACATAGAATATATTTAGAATATCTTGATATAAATGAAGAATGCCAATACAAGGAAAAGTAGCATTGAACAAAAGATTAAACTAACAATCTTTGAATAAGAAGCCAAAATTGTAATGTAATTTATAACTCAATAGTGAGATGTTTCTTTATTAGGCAGAACATCTAAAGACTATCTAAATTACCAAACTCTTTGAACTCTTTCCAATTGACCTGCTCTTTTCCAGTTGGGTTGGTCTTCCATCATTGAGCTTTGAGCAATAACCAATGACCGGTTTTACATATATTTATGTATTTTGTTCCTTGAATATTATTACTTTGCAAGAAGCGTTTTTCCATCAACTTATTCTCATTACTTATATAGCTGAAAATATGCATGTACATACATATAACAAATTTTATGTGTATGACTGTGCAAAAAATACAATTTTGTGGACTAAAGAGGGGAAAAAAATACTCTAGCAGTGTTGCAAATCAACATGAATGACATATTATAGAAGTTCAATCAGTCTATACCAGCTCATGACTCATGATAGAAAATGGTATCAACAAAAATACGTTTGATAATAAAGAAGGACAAAAACATTTATTAAGGTTCAAGATATAGAGAGGGTTTACTTCTAGATATTCATGAAGCTAAGAACATTACTAAGACCACTAATGCAATCAACAAATTAGTTCAACATTCATAGTCCTCCTTATGGTTGCTTCCCCAATCATTAATTTCCAATGTGCACATGCTCTGTGATTGCAGCAAGCTACATAGACTGATATTGATTTCCATTTATCTCATTCACTAGCATAATTGTCAGCATAATTAATACGGTAAAAACCAAGGAAAGCAGAACAAATGGCAGCTCAATGAACAGGAAAAAATGAGAAAAAAATCACCCAAAAAAGCAGAAACATCTACCATAACACATCTCATTCATAAAACATAATGTTGGGAAGGTAAAATCTAACAATCTAATTTAGAACACCACTATCCACACTTGCATACTGACATGGTGATATATAAGCAAAATCAAGGGATTATACTCGGTTCAATGTTTCACTATTTTAATTCAAGAAAAAGGGGCCTTGTTCACACCCCAGTTAGATTATCGAGTATTCCTAGTTCTATGTACAAATTTCAAATCTTCTCTTTTTCATTCTCCTTATTTGTTAATTGATAAGGTGCCTCTCGGCAAAACCGCTGCTGGATGAGAAGAGAGTTTTCTAGTGATATGCACATTCTCTGAGAGACACAGAAGTTTGTGATGGAGAAATCTTCATCTTTATAAATTTATAGATCTACAAGCTAACGGATGTAACACTTGGATAGATGGACAACGCAGCCTATAAAAGACGTACACTTCTGGACAATGTGTGGTCTATAATTAGTGGGGCCGAAAACATTTAAAGATCTACACAGACTAACGTACTCCCTTGAAGAAGATTACCACTGTAAAAGCAGGGATGAAATAATGGTAATCAATTATTAATCACGACAACAGTGTTACTGGTTGAAGCACTTCAGCAAGCCCCCCATCAACATCTATAGCAAGCTAATTAGCTCCAGTGAAAAAAAAAGAAAAAGAAAACGAAATCGAATCCCAGTTGCAATCTGGAACTATATTGTTTTCTTTCGTAGACACAATAGATTTCAAAACCACAAAAGACCATGAAAAGTCGGCAAATTGGAGCATATAAAAATCTAAATAAAAAACATTTTTAGCTCAATTACGCGTCCCAGTTCTACAAACTTTCATCGGATGCATTCTCTCCTTTAAAGCCAGGCTTGTGAGACCCAAAGCATCAGGTTCTAAATCCACCCAACTCTATAACCATCTCTGAACCAGGAAAAAGAAAAGAACTTGAAGTTATTTTTAAAAAAACAAGAAGAAGAAAAAGTCGATTAATCTCAACTCCATTATCCAGGGTCTTCTCAACTACCCAAAAACAAAACAAAAATATACAAAAATCAACCACAAAGGGAAAAGAAACGGGAAAAAAAGAAGGACAAAAATGTCGGTTTAAAACAAAAAGCCGTCTTACGCTTCATGCCGAGCAACTTAATGGCAATCCCGCTTCCGATCATTCTTCCACCAACACTACTGATCCATACACCAAAAAAAACCCAGAAAACCCAAGATTTGGAAATTACAACGGAAAAAAAGAGAGGAAAGATTTCTAAAGATCTTCTCGTATCTAAGCTTACCATGAAGTCGAGAGAAAGAGCGCGGAGAAGAAGAGACACGATTCCTAGGGTTTCTTAGGGCCAAACTCCGCCCAGAGTCCACTCCCCCTTCTCTCTCCAACTGCGGAGAAAGACCGGAAAGAGACGGACGAGAGAGACGGCGGGAGGAGAAGTGCGGGGGAAAGGTGAAGAAAAATACCTTGTCACCTCGGTGAAGCCGCAGGGATTTATGTAGACGCCAAAATTTTTTCTTTTTTTAGCAACGAAAGAGGTTACATTTTTTTTTTTTTTTGGGTTAGAGGAGCTTTGCCTTGGTTTTGCGAACGCCGACGGATACCAGAAGTGGTATAGTAGTAGACTATCTGTAGAAACTAGAAAGTGAAATACGGCGAGGAGCAGGCCGGCTCGGCTCGGCTCGTGAACAGAAGGTGGCCAGATCCTTGGGAGTCACGGGCAGTGGGTGGGGGACCGATGGCGATGGCGAATGGTGGTAGCGGCCATTAATAGGAGCCGCGGCTTCGGCGTGAACGATAACATGGGGGAGACTCGGGTGGGACGACCACCTTGATCTCCGAATTATCCCAATTGAGCGTCCGTGAGATCATAAACGCAAGGTCCAACAAATTTAACCGAACAGAGATGGTGATTGAAAATTTCTGGTTAGACCTAGACGACGGTTTAAATCTCAACTAGTTGCAATCATGGTGAACCGCTTCCGCGTTCCATTCTGAAGCCCGGGTCAAGGCACTAGTTGACTTGGATCAGTTATGAGTTTACATCCTCAATAATCTAAAGATGGAACTTAGAAGTATAGAATTACCGAGGAAAACTAGGTCACAAAAATTCATATCGATTCAATATCAAAACTTTAAAAAAAAAAAAACATCAACCAATCTGGTTATAAATAAGTTAGATTACAATTAAATTTACTGATGGTGTAAGAATCTATCTTGAGCATTAGAATAAACTAGAAAGAGAATACCGATGGTTGAATTTACAAAAAAAATCTTGATCGAAGATAGTTCCGATAAAGATCCTCTATCGATTAAGTCAGTATCTTAGAACATATAGAATAATGGAGATGAAAAATGAGAGTACAAAAATGCATGCCATGGGACGTATCTCTAGGAAGTTTGCTGAGAACTCTCTTTTATCTGTAAGTCCTTAGAGTACTTTGGAAAATGTTTGACATGATAGTTGGTGAACAAGTGAAGATCAGATCTTCTTCTGCTATCATGGCCGCTAAGAGATAAATTTCCTTGCCTTATCTGGAATACCCTCTTGTCATTAATAGGGGTGTTGTCTTGTCTGGTTTCCCACCGCTTCCATTAATGGCTACGAGGATTATGGCTTAACAGAGGGCCATGATTCTTTAATGACCAAGATTGGTCTTTTATTATAGGATTTGATTATTTGTCTGTTATAAGGAGTATATCAGAATAAGTATCGATGAGCCTTTTATTCAGGCATTCGATGGTAAACTGTCAATGGATAGCTTTGACTCTCGGTGAAGAACTTCGGTAGCCCCAGGTTTTCTAGTATTGGAGTCCCGCAAATCTCGAGAATTGTAAAGACCGGTTATTAATCATGTCCAAAGTTGTTACCAAAATACCTCTTGATCAGAGGCTCGCTTGTTATTGATTCGAATGGTTGAATGCTAACCAAGCAAAGTTAGGAAAGCTGAAAATGGAGCCCGGTAATAAGTCTTGGAAACCACGGGTTCACATTCGATAAAGAACTATAAGGCCAGAGGTTAAATCCGATAGAATCCAAGAGGACCGAATAGACCTTGGTGTGGTTGACATGATGGTTCCAGAATCAAATGTTGCTTCTTTCCTTTATCTTGATGAGACATGACCAAATGAATAGTGAGATCCTTTGAAAAAGCATCTTGAACCAAAACTTATTGCTCTCCATGATTCAGTAATATTTCATCATTGCAGGAGAGCTCGATAATTTTGGTTCGATATATTCACGTCCAAGGTATCGTAGCCTTGACACCAGAAGCCAGATTAATTAATCATAGCTCCTAACTGTCCTGGCCTAGGTTCGGGTGATTTTCTCCACAGAACGATATTTTTTTCCATATCAATTATCCCCCACTCTTTAGTCCGAATATGAAGTACTTGGATCTAGGAGTAGTTCTAGCACCATTCCCAAGGAATCTCGTAGATCAAGGTTTTTGTGTTTTCGGGAAAAGGAATTTATCTAGCAAATGACTTCTGTATCTTGCATTTATGAAGTTTTCTCAAAGAATGGGAAGAGTTAATGTGACTACCTTCCTAAAAAGGATTTTAAGGGCAGCCTAAATTTGTCAATTCTTCTATTGGAGACTTCTCACTTGTTGGACAGTGATTTTTGGTGAACCAGATGATTTTCGATGGTTTTCCATCGATCTTTTTGGTAGTGATGGATCTGCACAACGTTCAAGATTTATGGAGGGCCATTCTAAAATGCTGTAAGGTCGGTGCTTTGGGTAGTAAAGGTCCCAAACCTTCTGTTAACATCCATAGAACAGGAGTATCAGGGGTCGGATCTGATATCTCGGATAAGCTCAAGGACCTATCTGTCGAAGAATAGGTATGAGCCTTCCTTCAATCAGTGGACAATTTTCAGGCATTCGAGATGATGTCTAGGGAATCTGAAGATGTGACCTTTGAGTCAATTATCCAGTTGGCTAGTTACCTCCATTATTTCATGAAAGTGACTGAAACCACTGAAGCAAATGTTGTTGCAATGGTGGGGAAAGTCGCAGATGCCAAAAGGGAACTTAGCAAAGCTGAGATTCATGCCTCTGAAGTGGAAGAGGAGTTTCGCAAATAGAAGAAAGCAAGGATGGGTTGTAAAAGGACGCCGTTCGCTTGGCAATAAAGTTGAGCAAAGCAGGAAGATCTCTGGCGGATATGCACTGAAGGAAGGAGCAAGTCTTTTTAAATGCCCAAGCAGAAATAATCGAAGCAGAAAAAAGGTCTCAGGTGAAATTGATGACACTAAGGCTGGAGTAGATAGCCAAATTCAATGGCTATGGGAAGAATTTAATTCAGCCAGAAGTGAAAATGCATGGCTATAGGAGGAAATTTGTCTTGCCCATAATTGAATATAAGGAGATGTTTCTTTAGAATAGGAAAAGAGAATTTCGCAAGCAGAGCGGGCCAAAGGTGAGGCCTTTGTCGAGGTTCAATTCCTTTAGGGAGTGTTGGAAGAAGAAAGGAATAGGGGTGGAGCCTCTTTCTAATAGGTTCAAAATCGCCAGATCAGCAAGATAGAGCAGAACATATTCCTGCATACCCAATTGAAGATGGTCAAGGTAACTATCAACGGACCAAGGAGAAGTAATGACAATTACGGTAATGAGATCATGAGATTGCTCAGTAAGGTATCCTTGGTTGAAGTGTGTGCAGGAGCTACTGAGACTCGACTCTGTTATGCTAAAAGCAAAGCATATGAAGCCGGATTCAAAGAATGTTGGCTTTTGATAGCAAAAATTCTTTCATAGACTAAAGCACATTTGGTTCAGATTCTCATCATGAGCAAGCATCGTCATCCCTTCAAGAGAGTCAAATAAAACGTGAGGGGATGTGAAGGAATTAGGATCCTTGTCTATTATAATCTTGCTTTTTTTCTTTCTATCTTAATCTTGTAATCATCTTTGAAATGAAAGCAAGAATTTTTTTGGAGTGTTGTAATTCGGTATTTTTGAGTATTCCACTGTTGTAAGAAATTTTGATTCGGTTACTTTCCATTCAATAATTTTTTTGGGGGGGCATTGGGGCGGCCAAAAACCTTTGTCCATCAAATCATGGTTAATTCATGAATCTCCTTTGATATGGTCATCATTCGAAAGGATGCTTTATTGTAAGGAATGATGAGTGTTAATAATGTCATGATAGCTCTAGATGGCGATGTGCTTGAGAAAGGTTATAACCTCTTTGCACAGAAGATGATGAGACAGTAAGGGGTACTTCAAAGCTGATGACTTGCAAGGGCATGACCTTTGGGCACCACTTGTTAGCCATCTAGTGGTCCGATTTTGTTTTAACTGCATCTAGACCATCAAAGGGATTTTTATAAGAGGACACTTGGCACCCGACTCACTTTCTACTTTCGAAGTACTCTTCTTCCTCTTTTCGCCTCTTATTCCTTAGAATTTATCGATCGACTATTTCTGGTGAGTGCCTTCAATGTTCGCTGCAACCTCCCTTTCTCTCTCCTATTTAGATCATTCGTATTCCATTTTAGATTTGGTTAGGGAGTTTTCCATTGCTTTTAAGATAGTTTTACTCTAGATTTTGGTAATTTTCATCATTTATTCTCAGTTGCAGGTTTTTAGAAGTTCTCTCCATTTATTTTTGGGATGATTTTTTTCTTAACTTTTAGGTATTTTATTTGATTTCATAATGTCAAGTCCCAAATGGTCTTCTAAAGTGGGTGAGTCATGGTCTTCGAATCATGATCCTATCAAATCAGAAATTTCTATCGAAGGTGCGGAAGCTATTTTGGGTGGCGAGGTGATCGCAGTTGTAGCCTTGCCACGGGAGTCAAGGGATCCTAAGGAAGGATCTTCTAAGAATGCCAAAGGTGAACTCCCCGAGGATCAGGATCCTGAAGAACTTTAGGATAGAGCTATCAATGGATCGGGTCCGGACTCGAGACCCATGGGTATTTACCCAACGGGTCCGGACTGGATCTAGCATTGGACCCGTTTATTCGAACTCAGATCCAGACCCGTTTAACTATAATAGAAATGAACTGGGTCTGGATATTAAATATCCAAACCCAACAGACCTGAGACCCGATTATATAATATAATATTATATATATTTATATATATTTATTCAATTTATTATAAATCATTAGATCAAAACCTATCGGCTCAAAATCAACATTCATTGGGATGTTAAAAAAAAATCCCTCATTTCAGGCTTCCAGTCGATCCTAATTCTCCTTTCTCCCTCCCTACCTTGGTGGCTTCCCCCCTTATCTACCCACTAGCAAATTGGCATCACACCATCATCGTCTCCTCTCTGTCCTCCCTCACCCTCGAACTCCTCTGTGGCTCCAGCTACCGGCCCTCATTGCATTTGAGAGCATTGTTGCCACTTGTTGCTGCCCCCCGTCGGCCATCGCTATCCTGACATCATCCCATGCTAGCCGCCACTGCCCCGACGTTGTCTCCCACCATTACTTTCCTTGGATCTGAGCCCCATCGGCCGCATCTACGTATGGCGAAGTAGGGAAGCAGGAGAGAGATTAATCTCTCACCCCACTCTCTCCATGATTAATCAAGAATTTTTTCTCAGGTACAGAGATCTTTTTTCTCCATTCCTCCTTTTTCGATTAGATTTCTGCATTATTTTGTATGGTTTTTTTATTTTTTGATGAATGAAAAATGTTTGTGGATCAAAATCGATCTTTATATTACAAGATTTAGTTTTTCTATAAAAGAGAGATCAATACAGATAACTAAAATTTTTTTGTTTTTATTCTGGTTCTGACACTGTATATTAAAGTTTCGTTTCCTGTTTATTTTGGATCAGATTTTAAATCAGATCAAAGTCTATTTTGATTAAATTATAATCTCTGGTTTTTGTTCAATTAAAAATTGATAAAATTTATTTTAGACAGATTTTTATATTTTCAATCAAAATCAGTTTTTGACAGATTTTTTTTCTCTATGCTGATAAAATATATTCTCTTTTTGAATAGATTATAAAATCTATCTATAGTCAAATTAAATTCTAATTAATATCTATTTTAAAAGGAATATTCAATATATGAAATGATAGAAAAATTCTTGAACTTCATGAATTTTGTATCTTGAACAAATATGTAGAATTTTTAGGAGAGTTTTGGAACAATTTTTATAGTTTTTAGGGATTGATTTCTGAACAAAAATTTCAGAATTAAAGATTTGTTTTTATACAGGTTTTTATAAATCTGTTTTGGACAATCAGTGTTCTATTCTATATCAGATATCTCTGTATTTATGGGTAGAAATCTGGTTTAAAATACTAAAAATAGTAATCAATTTTTTTTTATAGAAACTTGTTTTGATGAATACAGATATTAGATTTTATATGCACAGACATTTGATCAATTTATGTTCTATTATGAATACTGAAACAATAATTTTAAAATAGTTTTAATAGCTCTTTTCTTAGATGTTTAGCTATTATCTCTGTAATAGGCCTCTTATTGGACAAGATCTGTTACTTTCTAATAATTACCTTTGTAGTCAGCTTTTGGGTCTCGGGTCCGAGTCTGGTACTTCAAAACTAGATCCATCAGGTATTTAGATCCATATCCGGGTCCAGTAACTAAAGTCGGGTCCAGGTCTAGATATCTAGATTTTGATCTGAACTCTACTTCAGGAGAATTCTGAGAGAGATTTCCTTCTTGGACTCATTCGATCCAAGATTCGGGAGCTAACTCTGGTAAGATTGTGAAGCAAATACCATATTCTTCCAAAATTCGGACTAGAGATCCCACTCGATATTGATTGAGCATGCAACCCTCCTCTAGACCGATTGACCCTGTACAAGAAGTACTTCTCAATTGAGTTAAGATTATCACCATTTTCTTTTTTCATCGAGTTTTTTTAGGATCATAGGTTTATCTCGTTATGCACTGATGCCAAACACGTGGTGATTCCACTGCACTTTATTGATGGTTTATTTCCTAGCTGGGATCCATCCCATTGTTCCATTATTTAGGATCTTCTTTTTTCTCGACAAACACCATCAATATCATGGATGGTGGTTTGCTTGCCCTCGTATGGGACAATGCCCTATAATTCGGAGAACTCCTATTTATCACTAGAAGATGCAGTTCTTTTTTGTGAATCACCTAGGTATCCACGACCGGGATTTCCTGCATTAGGGGATCCAATTGTGTCAAATAACTTGTCCAACACTTTTATTCAGGGAAGAGGAGGAATGGGTCAGCATTCTTCGATGTTTTCAGGTTCCGAGCTTGAAAATGCTACTACTCGAGGTAGCCCTTTTCAATGTGGGGGTTACCTAGGTTTAGCCAAAAGGTGAGAGGAATTTTGACTCATTCCTTCTATTTCCTTGATTTGGATCCTCTTTTCTCTTTTTCTCTAAGTATTCTCTCTATATTCAGATATGGATCCCGTAGATACCCAGGAGCAAGAAGAAGCCTTTAAAAAGAAAAAAAGGTTGGAGTTGCTTCCACTGTTGGAAAGTCATCAGGGGTACCGGATATAACGATCCCCAGTTTTGAAGTCATGCCAACATATCTCAAGGAGGTCACTCCTCCGACACCTTCAAGACATTCCCAGACATCAAAGACTGAGTCTTCTTCTTCTACCTACCCAGTGGTCACCTTTAAGGGAGTCTCAGAAGAAGAAGTTTCGGGATCTGAAACTTGCACCTTTAACAACTAGAAGGTCACCCTTGGTGCTTTCAAAAATTTTATCTATCCCGTTAATGCGGAGCGGATAGTTGGCAAGGGGAATCGACATCGCCGAAGGGACACCATCCTAAGCATGATGCGGGTCAGTATTCTCTGTTCTTGTCAATTCGGTTATCATTATTTGGTAACTTATTATCCGGTTTATTATCTCATAGTTATGCTACTTTATAGATCACTATTATATCTTGAGCGGCCACTGGGCGGTGGAGCAAAAATAGGACCTGAAGATCCTCTTGAAGGATGCGAAGGTCTACCAGAAGAACACCAATGCTAGTCTCAAATAGTTTGAGATTGAGAATAATCAGAAGGTCAAAACCCTGAAGGATGAGCTCCTTTCAAAAAGGAGTTGGAGGCTGCATGCTGGGAGATAGAAGATCTCAAGGTGCAAAAGGAGGAAGTCTTCTGGTAGGTGGTGGAGGCTTATAAAGTCTCTGAAGATTACCACCAGGAAAAACTAGCTTTTGCCTGGCCAGCCTTCACTAAGGGATGGACGACATTCGAAGGAGAGTCCTCAAGCACTACTCAAATCTTAGCTTAGATTTCTTAGATGAGGTTGAGTCAGATAGCGAGGCTCCCATCGAGAGTGTGTCATCTCCTAGACTAGAGGTAGTTGGGACTAGAGAAGTTCTTGGCGCCCCTCCTATCTAAATCAGTTTGGTGTCTTTTTTCTATTCTTTAGTGTAACTATCCCTGGTCGGTCTCATAAAGATGGCCAGTTTATAAGACCTTCGGGTCTTTTTTATATTATCAATGAAACATTTTTTATTTCTATTTAATTATTGTGACTCAGCATGCGCATGATTATAAATGATTTTTGATATCTTATTAAGTATCAAAGAATTTAAATTGTACCGAATATCAGTAGTGACTAGAGTCTATTATCACCATCATGCTATAATCCAAATGTGACTTTTGTAAATAGAGTATCATGCCAAGGCCATCCTCATGTGGATGGCTTCTATTAGGATAGTCCGCTTAAAGTCGAATGTGATTCAAGGTTGAAACTCCTTGTTGTCATTCCTAGGATGATTTGGTATAAAATTATTTGAGGAGTTGTGGGCATTCGGTGCTATGATCATCGGGCCACCAACTCTCTAATATTGGGCTGGCTCCCGGATGTTGATAAGTACTAGGCGGCACCCCATGAGCTTCTCATAGTGAAGTATAAGATTCGGTCATCAGCTTTCTGGTATTTGATAGCATTGGTCAAGCAGGGAAATTGTGGGTTTTGAAGTTCATACCCTGACTGGAAGCCTTTGGCCATTGACTGGATCGGCTTTCAGGAGTTGAGCATCGGACCAAAGACTTTCCAATGCTGTTCAGTCAAAGACTTTCAGGCATTGATTGAATGTCCCGATCAAAAATTCTTGAGAATTGAGCATCGAGCCGAAGGCTTTCTAATGCTGGCCCAGTCAAAGGCTTTTGGATGTTGACTAGATGTTCCAGTCGAAGGCTTTCGAGAGTTGAGCATCGGGCTAAAAACTTTTCAAGCTATCCTGGCCAAAGGCTTTCGAGAATTGAGCGTCGAGCCAAAGGCTATCCAACACTAGCCTAACGAAAGGCTTTCGATCATTGACTAGATATCTTAGTTGAAAGCTTTTGTAAGTTAAGCGTTGAACCAAAGACTTTCCAATGCTAGCCCGATCAAAGGCTTTCAGGCATTGACGGGATATCCAAGTTGAAGACTTTTGAAAGTTGAGTATTGGGCCGAAAGCTTTCCAATGCTAGCCCGATCAAAGACTTTCGGGCATAGACTAGATGTCCAGGCTGAAGGCTTTCAAAAGTTGAGCATCGAGCTAAAGGCTTTCCAATGCTGGCCTGGTCAAAGACTTTTAGGTATTGATTGGATATCCTTGCTGAAGACTTTCAAAAGTTGGGCATTGGGTTAAAGGATTTTCAATACTAGCATGGTCAAAAGCTTTCGAGCATTGATTGGATATCCCGACTGAAGGCAGAGGGGTCTACTGACGAAGCTATCAGGCGCATGGCAGAAAAGTGCCTGGAAGAGCATGATCGCAAGCTGGCAGAATTATCCAGCCGGTTTGCCAATCTACCGGGCTCCACCAATTAGCCAGCAGGCTATAACGCCCGCCCTCCTTTCTCTCAGGAAATCCAAGAGGAGCAGATCCCAAGTCGATTCCATATGCCGCAGGTAGATCCTTACAATGGGACCACCGACCCCCTGGACCACCTGGAAAGCTACCATGCCCTCATGAGGGTCCAGGGGGCCACCGACACACTCCTTTGCATCGCTTTTCCTGCTACTCTCCGGAAGGTAGCCCGGGTGTGGTTCACCCGCCTAGAGCCAGAGAGTATCAGTTCCTTCGCCCAGCTAGGGTAGAGATTCATGGCCCACTTCGATGCCTATCGAAAGATACCACGAGAGATAGACAGCCTCTTCTCCATCAGGCAACATGACTGCGAGCCACTACGGGACTACGTGGCTCGCTTCAAGGCTGCCACGTTGGAGATCTACAATCTTGAGGAGCCGGTTGCAATGCTGGCTCTGAAGCGAGGGCTCAGGACCTCCCGCCTGACCTGCTCACTCGACAAGAAGCCCCCGAAGACCTCCTCCGAGCTCAGAAGTACATCCACACCGAGGAGAAGGATCGTATAAGGCAGGAGCTCGATGGGAGGCCACTAAAGAAGCCAACCCCCGCCGAAGCATTTGGGACGCGGAAGCCAGGACCCCCAGCCTCGAGCTCCCGGCAAGGACCAAGATTGAAAGGCGCTCTCGTCCCTGAGGAGAGCTACACCCCTCTCCTAGCCCCGAGGACAAAAATCCTCATGGAAATCAAGGGAGAGAAATATCTGAGGCACCCTTCTCCAATGAAGCCGCCTTCTGACCAGGACAAAACAAAGTACTGCCGCTTCCACCGCGACCACGACCATGATACCAAGGAATGCCAAAACCTCAAGTGAAAAACTGAAGAGCTCATCAAGAGGGGCTACCTTAGAATGTTTGTGGGGGGCAGACCTCAGACAGAACCCTAGGCGCTCGTTGCTCTCCCGCCAGTTCCAGCAGTTGACAACCGCCCTATCGAGAAGTCGGTAGGGATGATATGCTGGGGTGCCAGACGTGCACCCAAAAGGGCCTGGGGGGCAGGGCATTCTGAAAATATACTTCTCTTTATGATGGAAGGAGATGACGGGAGGGAAATATAAATAATGATGCCATGGTCATCGAGATGACGATCGCGACGCATCTTGTAAAATGCATCATGGTTGATAGTGGAAGCTCCACATATATGCTTTTCTACGATGCTTTCTCCAGTATGAATCTTTTTCATGTTCAGCTTAAACCCGTGCACACATCCCTTGTCGGTTTCATGGGTGATTCTATAAGGGTGGAGGGAGAAGTTACTCTCCCAGTCACTGCCGGGACCCCACCTCGGTAGAGCACCGTCATGATGACTTTCATGGTCGTCAGGCTTCCTTTAGCCTACAATGTAATTATGGGCCGACTCGGGCTCAACCTGCTCGATGCCGTCGTCTCCACCAAGAGACTACTTGTACAGTTCCCAACCCCTTACGGTGTCGGGGAAATGAGGGGAGCACCCCAACCGGTGTAGCATTATTTCCAAATCCTTCCTGGGGCCAAGGGCCATCTCAAGGTAGACGACCTCGACCAAAGGGCTCAAGATCCTAGGGGAGGCCCGGTCGAATGCTTACTCTCTTACTCGCTCGGGGATGACCCTGAGAAGATGGTGCAGATTGGAGCCCAGCTACCCGAGGAGGAGAGAGCTCAGCTGTTGGGGTTCCTGCACACAAATACAGATGTGTTTGCCTGGACAGCGATGGACATGCCAGGTATTCCCCCTGACATCATCACCCATAAGTTGAGCATTGACCCGAAGCACAGGCCAGTTCGTCAGAAGAAGAGGAGCTTCACCCCGGAGAGACAGGCGGCTATCAACGAGGAGGTGGACAAACTCCTCGCCGCCGGTTTTGTTTGGGAGGTGCATTATCCAAGCTGGCTGGCAAATATGGTGATGGTGAAGAAGAACAATGACAAATGAAGGATCTGCATAGACTACACCAACCTCAACAAGGCATGCCCAAATGATAGCTTCCCCCTGCCAAAGATCGACTAGTTGGTGGACGCCACATCGGGGCATAGATTGCTTTCATTCATGGATGCATTCTCTGAATACAACCAGATCTAGATACACCTTGAGGACGAGGAGCACACCACCTTCGTCACCAACCAAGTGACCTACTACTACAGGATGATGCTCTTTGGTTTGAAGAATGCTGGCGCCACGTACCAGCATTTGGTCAATAAGGTCTTCAAAGACCAGATTGGCCGTAACATGCAGGTCTACATGGATGACATGCTATTCATGAGCAAGCCGAGTTTGGACCATGTCGCCGACCTCGTCGAGGCCTTCCACAACCTCCGAGAGCACCAAATGAAGCTGAACCCGGTGAAGTGCGCCTTCGGAGTAGCAGCGGGAAAGTTCCTCGTCTTCATGGTCACTCAGAGGGGCATTGAAGCGAACCCAGAAAAGGTCCGGGCGATCGTCGACATGGAGCACCCGACGTCTAAGAAGCAGGACCAGCGCCTGATGGGGCGTATTGCTACCCTAAGCTGGTTCATCTTGAGGTCGGTCGATCGCTGCCTTCCCTTCTTCAAGGTGCTATGCAAGATGCACGACTTCACCTGGACCCAAGAGTGCAGGATAGCCTTCGAGGAGCTGAAGGAATTCCTGGCTTCTCCCCCACTACTCTCCAGACAGGAAGAAGGGGAGGAGCTCCTACTCTACCTGGTGGTCACACCTGGAGTCGTCAGCTCGGTTCTCGTCCGCGTGAACGAGGACGGATCCCAGAAGCCGGTGTACTGCACTAGCAAAATCCTTCGCGATGCTGAGATCAAGTATACTCGCTCCGAGAAACTCATTTTTACACTAATAATGTCTGCTAAATGCCTCAGGTCCTATTTCCAAGCACATCCGATTGTGGTCATGACGGACCAGCCGCTGAGGGCCATACTTAGCCACCCCGAGACTTCTGGGAGACTGGCGAAGTGGTTCCTGCTCCTCAGCGAGTTTGACATAGCATATCGGTCGAGGTCTTCGCAGAAGGCCCAAGTCCTAGCTGACTTCGTTGTCGAATGCACCGGGCTCGTGGAGGAGCCAGATCAGACAATAATGGAGCTCCAAGCGGAGCCTTGCCCAGAGGAGGACCCTTGGATCCTCCACGTAGACGGCGCATCCAATTCTGGCGGAAGCGAGGCAGGCCTCATCTTCGCTAATAGCGATGGGGTGGTGGCGGAATGCATCCTCCGCTTCAAGTTCGCCACAACAAATAACCAGGCAGAGTAAGAGGCACTCCTCGCGGGTCTGAAAGTCTCCCGCGAGCTGGGCATGCCAAATTTGAAAGTTTTTACCGACTCCCAACTGGTTGCCGGGCAAGTATCCAAAGAATATGAGGCCAGGGATCCCCAAATGGTGAAGTACCTGGATCGAGTCCGCTCCAGCACGGCAGGCTTTCGATGTTTCAGCATCTCCCATATCCTCCGAGGGGAGAATGCATGCGCGGATGCACTGTCGAGGCTCGCGACCCTTCCGAACTCATCACTGGGATGCACCTACATCGAGTACCTCAATAATCTAAGCTATGAAAACTCAGAGGAGGTGCACCAGGTCATCCCCAAGCCAAGCTGGATGGACAGGTACGTCGAGTACATCACTGACGGCACCTTTCAAGAGAACCATGTGGAAGCAGGCCTCATCAAGAAAAAGGCCTCCCGGTTCGTTTTGATGGAAGGCCAACTTTACCGCCGGTCTCATTCCTACCCGCTCCTGAAATGCCTCAGGCCCGCAGAGGCAACCCTCGTACTCCACGAGATACATGAAGGCCTCTGCGGGAATCATGTGGAAGGAAGAACACTGGCTTACAAAGCCCTTCACTAGGGGTACTTTTGGAAAACCATGAGGGAGGACGTCACCGACTTCGTTAAAAGGTATGACAAATGCCAGCGCCACGCCCACATACAGCGCTAGCCGGCAGCGCCGATCTCTCAGCTCTCGTCCCCTTGGCCCTTCGCTGAGTTGGGGATGGACATTTTGGGGCCATTCCCCCTGCACCCGGACAGCGAAGATTCTTGCTAGTAGCGATCGACTACTTCACCAAGTGGATCAAAGCGGAACCGCTAGCTCGGATCACCGAAGCCAATGTCCACCAATTTTTCTGGAAGTCCATTATCTGCCATTTCGGACTCCCCCACTGCATCATCACCGATAATGGGCAACAATTCAACAACCGAGAGTTCGAAGGTTTTTGCACGGAGCACGGCATTCAACACCGCTTCACCTCGGTAGCTCATCCCCAGATAAATGGGGAGGCCGAGGTGACCAATCGGACCATCCTTCAAGGGCTCAGAACCAGACTGGACCAAGCCAAAGGCAGATAGGCGGAAGAACTCTCGAGCATCCTGTGGGCCTACCACACAATGCCTAGGACAGCAACTGATGAGACGTCCTTCAATCTTGTCTTCAGGGCTGAGGCAGTCATCCCGGTTGAGCTCAGCATGCCCACGCTACGAGTACAACAATACGACGAGGTGCGAAACTCGGCACACCTGTTGCTCAACCTAAATCTCCTCGACGAAACAAGGGACCAAGCCCGGCTCTGAATGGTGGCATATTGGCAACGGGTGGCCCGGTACTACAATGCGCAGGTGAGGCCGAAAGTCTTCAAGCCAGGGGACTTGGTGCTACGCCGAGCTGAAGCATCTCAACCTCAGGAGTGCGGCAATCTCTCACCGAACTAGGAGGGCCCCTATAGAGTGGCTGAGGTCCTCTCACAGGGGGCCTACTACCTCGAGGATCTCGACGGTGTAAGGTTCCCTCGATCATGGAATGCCTGCAATATGAGAAGATACTATCAATAATGTAAGGCTTTCTTCCAATAATAATAAAGATTTTCTTTTGCACAAATAGCTATTTGCCTTGCAGGAAAATCCCCAGCAAATCTTCGAGCCCAACTCCAAGACATCAACTCCAGAGCCCAGCTCTCCAGCCAACAAGTCTTCGAGCCCAGCTCCAAGACATCAACTCCGGAGCCCAGCTCTCCAGCCAACAAGTCTTCGAGCCCAGCTCCAAGACATCAACTCCGGAGCCCAGCTCTCTGGCTGACAAGTCTTCGAGCCCAGCTCCAAGATACCAACTCTGGAGCCCAGCTCTCCGGCCGACAAGTCTTCGAGCCCAGCTCCAAGATACCAACTTCGGAGCCCAGCTCTCCGGCCGACGAGTCTTCGAGCCTAGCTCCAAGATACCAACTCCAGAGCCCTGCTCTCCGGCCGACAAGTCTTCGAGCCCAACTCCAAGACACGAACTCCGGAGCTCAGCTCTCCGACCAACAAGTCTTCAAGCCTAGCTCCAAGACATCAACTCCGAAGCCCAGCTCTCCAGCCAATGAATCTTCGAGCCCAGTTCCAAGACATGAACTCCGGAGCCCAGCTCTCTAGCCAACAGGTCTTCGAGCCCAAATCCAAGACACCAATTCCGGAGCCCAGCTCTCCGGCCAACAAGTCTTCGAGCCCAGCTCCAAGACACCAACTCCGGAGCCCAGCTCTCCGGCCGACAAGTTTTTAGCCCAGCTCCAAGACACCAACACCAGAGCCCAGCTCTCCGGCCAACAAGTCTTCGAGCCTAGCTCCAAGATACCAACTCCGGAGCCCAGCTCTCCGGCCAACAAGTCTTAAAGCCTAGCTCCGAGATACCAAGACTTGAGCCCAGCTCTCAGGAGAACAAGACCCAGGGCCCGGCTCTCCAGATGGCAAGTCTTCGAGCTTAGCTCCAAGACAAGACCTGAGCCCAGCTCTCAGGCAACCCTTGGACCGGGGCCCAGCTCTTTGGCCAAGAAGTCTTCGAGCTTAGCTCCAAGACACAAAGACCTGAGCCCAGCTCTCAAGCAACCCTTGAACCGGGGCCCAGCTCTCCAGCCAAGAAGTCTTCGAGCCTAGCTCTAAGATGCCAAGACCCGAGCCCAGCTCTTGGGCAACCTGGACCGGGGCCCAGCTCTCCGGCCAGCAAATTTTGGAGCCCAGCCGCTCCCAAAACTGTCGAAGTCCTGAGCTCGCTTCACCAACATTGGAGCCTAAAGACCAAACCCCAAACCAGGCGGAACCCTTCTCTCTGACCCCGCTGAGTACTCACAAAAAAAAAAGAGAGAGAAGAGGAGGAAAAGAGAGAAGGGAGAAGAGTCAAGTGATGCTCGGGAAACAGATGGCAAGAAAGTCTCTACTTCATTAATAAAGGCTGCTCACAAGCATCTTTGGGTCCCCAACATACCGGGCGACCCAGATCAGATACAAAAAACAAAACAAAATGGAAGACTACTCCGCTCTGGCCAGCCCCCTAGCAAGGCCCTGAGGCTGTAAGGTCTCATTCTCGGGGATCTCCGATTGGGCAGCTCTGGCCTCAAGTGGCCCAACTTCGGCCTCAGCTGGCGGAGAGGTTTCAGGAGCAGCCGCTTCCTCGATGCCCGCCTCCAGGCCCAACTCCGTGTCCAAGGCTTGAGGGTAACTGAGGTGGCTGCGGCCCTCGTCAGGAATGAACCCCTCAATTCGGCCACGCAGGTACATGAAGCCTTTGAAGGAGTCCGACGCCATTTGATGAATCTCGGTGATGAACTTCTCCAAGGCTCTATACCTGGCCATGGCCTCCTCAGCACCTTTCCTTGCCTCGGTGGCTTCCCCCCGAGCCGCCTCCGTAGATTTGGCCGACTCCTCAGCCGTAGCCAATTTCTCCTTCACCACCGCCAGTTCGGCCTGAAGGGATAGAGCAATATCCCTCTGCCGGACTACCTCAGCATTGAACAACCCCAGCCTTCTTTCAGCATCAGTGAGCTCCTCGGCCTTCTTCTTTGACCAGCCCTGTTCCTGGTTGAGGCCCTCCTGGAGCTCCTTTACTCGCCCTTCAGAATTGGTGAGCTTCTTTTCGAGGTCCTTGACCTTCTGATCGAGCACCCCGTTCGTGTCGGTCCTCTCCTTCAGGTTGGCCTTCAACGACTCAACCTCAGCCGCCCGCTGCTGGTCATCCTTCTGCCAGTTCTAGAAGCAGTCTTTTATGAAGAGGACCTCGGCACCGATCTGCATCATTCAAAAGATTAGCAAAAAAAAAGAAAAAAAGAAAGAGAAGTAAAAGGAGTGGGGTCACTCATCGAGAAGAGCTGGGAAAAGATGCTACTGATCACATCCCCCAGTCGCTGGCCAGCCATCCCTTATCGATCACATGGCTGGATCGAGAAATCCATCATGCACTCGGCCAGTACATGGTTCCGAAGCAGAGAGCTCTTCCCCAGCTTGAACGGGAGCCGGCGCCACGTCTCCTCCCTCCTGCTCTCCCCCGGAGCAGGGTCGTTCACTGCACTGGCGGCGAAGCCCCCGGGAGTGGGTTGCGGATCCAGCACCTTTTCGGGCAATGCCTCAGTCACAGGTCCAGCCCCAGCTCGAGCCTTCCCCTCCTCGACCTCAATTGTAGCCGGGCTCGGGGGGCTGGGGGACACGACGGCGGCAGTAGCTGCGGCCCTGGCCCGGACAACCACTTCAGGCTCTGCGGCATGAGCCGTTCCCTGTTGCCTAGGCTACTAAGGGACTTCCCAAACTACCCGCTGACTTGGCCCTGGCACCGCGGATGTCGTCCTCTCCACAGGTGCAGAAGAAGCTTCAGCCTCCCTCCTACTCGAGGCGGCCAGTGCGGCGGGATCGGCCACCGACGCGCTCTTGCCCCGGGCTCGTCTCGGTGGAGGCTCATCAGCCAGCCCGGCTGGTGACCTCTTCCTAGTGATTGCCAGCAAGTCACTCTCCGTGAAAATCATTCCTGCACGCAGATCACACAATGGTCAGAGCTCGAAAAGGTCAGTGTAAAAGCACAAGGGGAAAAAAGACCTGAGTCGAACTCACCCGGCCCTCTCGTTGGGTCAACCCTGGCATCGATGAGGTTCTGCTCTGACAGTAGGACCTCAAGGGGAGAAACCTGAACGGTGCAGAGCTGCTCGTAATCATCCCGGTTAGCCACATCGATCGTAGAGACTCAGTTGGGGGACTGATCTGGATCACTCCAGACCCAGTCGACCCCCTCGATTATGGCAAAAAAGAACTTGCTCTTCCATCCCTTGATGGAAAAGGGAAGCTTAAATCTAATACCCCTCGGGCGGGAGGACAAGGACCACCACCCGTCCTCGGTGGGGTGGCGCTTCAGGGCGAAGAATGCCTTGAACAAGGAAAACTAGGCAACGAACCTGTGGGAGTGGTAGAGTATGATGAAGGAGAAGATAGTCCTAATAGCGTTTGGAACTAACTGAGCAGGGACTAGACGGTAGTTGCTCAGCACAGACATGAAGAAGGGATGAAAGGGGAACCAGAGCCCTCCCGAAAAGGTCTCCTCATAAAAGGCGATTCGACCTGGGCTACTCGAAGTGACCCTATCCCCTGGTCGGGGGATCAGAAGCCGAACGGAGTGCGGGATGTCGTAGACATCTCGAATGGTCCCCAATTCCATAGCAGAAATCGTCGAAGCAATCCCGCTGGGACCTTTTGACGACTCGGAGACAGGTTCGGGTGGGGGAGGAAGATGAGAAGGATGGGAAGGGCCAGACCCTGGTTCTTTAATAGATATGGGGCCAGGAGGATGCCTCCTACTGAATTCGAAGCGCTCCCCATCCCCCTCCTCATTGGAGGAAGAAGATGGCGCCCTCGGCTTAGAGGGACTGGCTTCGTTCGGATTGGAGGAAGGATGGAAGCCCAGACCAAAATGAGACATCTTCAAAAGAGGAAGACACAAGGAACCCGAGAAGCAAAAGGGATGGACTCGGCTGAGGAAAGGCCCTAGACTCGGAAGAGGAACCCTATAGCGATGGGAAGAAGAAGAGAAGGAAGACTAACCTGGTTCCTTAGGGGGACTGAGGCAATCAAGAAGAAGGAAAAGCCTGGGTACTGCAGCGGGCGCGAAGAATTCAAAAGAATAGATGTTTTGGGTAAAAACTTTTTTTTCATTTCGAAGTGACCTAACGCATCCATACCGTTGTGACCTCTCCACCAACGGATTCACGCCACGTGCTAGCCATCGGTGAGAAAGGCGTCCCGGCCGCTCTGGGTTCTGTGCTGGTAATAACTGCTTCTCGGATGTGGCCACGTGGTGCCCCCGCAATGGCCTGGGAAACCTGTTTAGCGCAGCATTGGTGTTCATGGTCATGATTGCATCGGATCTTTACCTTTCCACGTCAGCAATGCAATTACTCCCTTCGACCCGAGCACCGCGCACTAATGAGCCTCTAGAGTGGGAGGCAAATGATGTGGCACAATCGCTGATGTGGAGTAGCTGTCAGATGCCGCGTTAGAAAAAGATGCCATGTTGGATACTCTACCCGGGCTCCTTCGCCGGGCTGAGCTCCCTCAGGATAACGGGGCCACCCGTCGAAGCTGAGCTCCGTCCTCCGCCAGGTCGGGCCCACGAGCCCGAGATGCTTAGGCCGGAGCCGAGCGGCGCCCGCCAGATCGAGCCCCTCGAGATCGAGCCCTGTGGTTTGGATTCGAGCTCAGCCCTCCTCTGCCACATGGAGTCTCTCCGAGGTCGAGCCCTCTGGACTAGGACCGCACTCTGCCCCCCCCGTGCTAGATCGAGCCCCTCGAGATCGAGCCCTGTGGTCCAGAGTTTAGCTCAGCCCTCCTCCACCACGTGGAGTCTCTCCGAGGTCGAGTCCTCTGGGCTGGGACCGTGCTTTGCCCCCCGCCAGATCAAGCCCCTCGAGCCCTATGGCCCGGAGTCGAGCTCAGCCCTCCTCTGCCACGTGGAGTCTCTCCAAGGTCGAGCCCTCTGGGCTGGGACCGCGCTCTACCCCCTGCCAGATCGAGCCCTACCTCCTCTGCTCAGCCTTTAGCTCGAGCAAAGGCACCAGCAAGCAGAAAGACAGCACCATCACCCAAAGACACCGGCGAGCCACCCGAGGATCATAGCAGGACGCCCGCCAGGCCGCAATAACTACCCGCGGCTCCCTCTTGCACAGAAAGGGGAGGAGCCCTCCAATAGAGGTGCCATGCTCTTCACCAACCACCTGAACCATCCGGAAGGGAAAGTCAACCAGGAGATTCGAATCTCGGGGGCGGCGGCCCCCCATCGAGGCACTGCCAGGCTTCCCGGAATGGGGCGACCAAGAGGAATGTCAGAACACATGACAACTTCCCTTAGCACGAATCAGGAAATACGTCCTGTCCACGGCACGAGACATCGCCGCACGCGCCTGCCATCCCAGCGAAGCTCCCAAGGTAGGCGCCCAACGATCACCTTGGCTACAAAGAACGTTCGACACCCTCGGAAGGGAGAGGTATGCAAACACAAATACAAGTGCAAGCTCAACCAGAGGGCAACGCACCACCAAAAAAAATAGAAACTCAAGCAAAGGAAGGAGAAAAGGCCACATAGAGAATCCCTCTAGCTCGGCCACCATTCTCCTGACGCACTTGTACCCCACTTTCACACTACTTACTCCTCTTAGCGTGGAGTCCATCAAGAGGGGCTCGACCAGAAGGATCTATTCCCCTGGATCGTCACCGACTTGACCATCGGAGTGCCCCCACCGGAATTCCCGGCCTGGATCACTACCCCTGTTTTGTAGGTTCGGAACCACAGGACTGCCAGGCAGTGGAGGAAGCGCACTCCGATGCCGATAGCAGCTACGGGCCATGACGATCTTGGCAGCAACACCATAGATTATTGGAGGAGTGATGCTCATAGGTTATACCTACAAGAAAAGCCCTGACCAGAGGTAAGTCTGATGAGGACCCTCCGACGCTCAAGTCAAGTGATAGGCAATAGGAAGGAAGAAAAAAGAACAGTTTGGAGAGGGGTGTTGCAGGGAAAGAAAGAAGAATGTAGTGAACATATACTTTGAAGGTTTTCAGGGAATTCCTTTTTATAGGCCAAGGATGGGGACATTTTTGGAAGAGGGAAAACCCTCAATGGGGCATCAAGAGGTGACAGGTCTGAAGATTTTCTCTTGAATGGTGTCAGGGGATCATTTCGCATGCCCAGAATATCATTCCCCATTAATCGATGGTTTGTCTTTTCTGTGTTGCCGACCATGTTCCTAAATGGTGACACAAACTACTGTGCAAGTCTAGTCATACTTTCCTTAATTGCTAGGACTTGTTGTGAATTATAGGGATTTATCATAATCACATAGTTGAGTATATGGGGAGAGCGTTAGTTGCTTTCTCCTTACGCTGCCCGGGGAAGTAGTGATAGAGTTATGCCTGCCCTTAAGTGCAAGGATTTTGGGTTGGCCCGAGTCCCTCAACTAAGACCAAGAGTCAACTGGGAATGAAGATTAGCTAGAGTTGCGGGTTGAAAGATGTCATTCTGCCATATGAAGGGGTACTGAAATTTGACTACCGAGAGTAAGACGAACCTTCACCAAAGCCAAAGATCATATATCCAAGCTGAAGGTGATCTGAAGATACGGTCATACTCTATTCTAAAGATACTAGGTCCTTGCTAGCATGGACAAAGCTTAGTCTGCGAACCCTCGGATACCGAGGGTGGGGGGTTAGCCTGCACATCAATATTTATTTTTAAAAATCTATTTCTATCTAACTAAGAGAGGAATTCCATTCAAATTGTGTAGAAAAAAAGGGCATTACTAATATTAGGGCCTATGCACTGCATTTATGGTATATAAAATATTAATAGAAGAAAAGGAGATGCAAATCCTAATTTTATAATTTATATATTTTTTTAATTTTTTTTAAAATTCAAATTTAAGAGGATGAGGAAATTCTTTTTTTCTTTGATTATATCAAAATTAACTCCGTCATTATTTAAATAGGGTTGAAACTGAATCGAATACTATTATATCTATATCCATATTTATTTTATAAATATAGATGAATATAAATCAAGTATTAAAAATATGTATAAAAATATGTATATAAGTTAAATAATTTAATTTTATGAACATAAAACCAAAAATGTTATTAAATGGATATTATATCAAGTTAATAATAAAGTAATAAAATTATATATTTTTATTAAAATTTGTAAATATTATATAAAATTAGATAAAATTATAATTTAAATTTAAATATAAATATGAATCAGTAATTATTTATTTTTTTATTTGTTTAATAAATATAAAAACTGATACAGATGTTAGCTGCATGTTAAATTTCTATCCTGGACGGATATGAAAATGAATCCGGAACGTGTCCGCTCTCATCCCTGCATTTAATTTCTCCAATTCTACGCATTTGTTCGTCGACAATAGATCTTTACATGGTAATTAAATATCCGTTTCTGGGTCCTTGTCTACAGGACGTCAGGTATCCCACTGTACCAGGAAACAATAATTGCTGGTTTGATCGACGTCAGCGTCGAACTGCCAAGGATACATTATTGCGATTTGAAACAGTTGAAAAGATCCATCAACCCCCCCAACTAATACGTCCTGTTGCCGAATTTTTTTTTTAAATAATATTTTTTTAAAAAAATTTGCGGAAGTAGTCTGTTTAGATTATATTTACCGGAATAGGTGATTCAACTAGCATAGTAAATCTCGGCATCTAAGTTTATTTTTTTAAAAGATGAATTTAATTTATCTTTTAAAAAGACGAATCCCATTCAATATTTTTTTAATTTAATTATTTTTTTTTAATTTAATTATAATTTTGATATGATATTTATTAATTATGATGTGATCTTTGTCTTCGTCTGCTGGAACGTTGGAAAGATGAATTCATTTGAGTTCGCCTTTATAACATGCGAATTCAAACAAATTATTTTTTAAATTTCATAAATATTATTTTTTTAAATCTAATTAATAAATTTTAATTTTAAATAAATAATAAAATAAATAATAAAAAATTAATATTAATTAAGATTTTATATATTTTTTTTGGTAATATTAATTATTATATTATTTTGAAATAATATTATTAAAAAATAGTATTAATTAACTATATAAAAATAATATTAATTTAAAATTAATAATAAATTAACCAAAAATAACATTAATTAAAAATAATATTAATTAAAAGATATTATAATAATATATTTTATATTATAATAATTATTTCATATTTAAAATATAATAAATATATTATAATTTATTATATTAGACTATATAACAAAATTAATGTTATAATATTTTTTAAATTTTGTTAATTCGATCCCTTGCTTAGGATCGACTGCCGGACCGGTGGCCAGACCCCGGTCCGGCAACCGGACCGGACCGGTGGCCAGACCCCGGTTCGGCAGTCGGACCGGTGGCCAGACCCTCGTCCGGCCGCCGGTCAAGTGGCCAAACCTTGGTCTGGCCCCCGGTCTGGTCGCCTGTCCGGTAGCTGGTCTGGCCCCCAGTCCAGCCAACGGTCCGGGTGTCGGTCTGGCCACTAGGATCCGACTACCGGTCTGACCGCCAGGATCCTACTACCGGTCTAGCCCCAGTCATGCCACAGATCCGATCGCCGGTCCGGTCGTCGAGGTTTTGCCACCGGTCCTGAGCAAGGGATCGGACTGGCACCGGACTGTCGACCGAACTGGTACCGGGCTGGCGACTGAATAGTATCGACCTGATGATTATTTTTAATTTTTTAAAGAATTTTATACTATATTATAATATATATTATATAATATAATAATTATAATAAATTTATTATATTTTAGAATATAAAATAATTATTATAATATAACATATATTATAATATATTATTATAATATCTTTTAATTAATATTATTTTTAATTAATGTTATTTTTTAGTTAATTTATTATTAATTTTAAATTAATATTATTTTTATATAGTTAATTAATACTATTTTTAATTAATATTATTTCAAAATAATATAATAATTAATATTACTAAAAAATAATATATAAAATTTTAATTAATACTAATTTTTTATTATTTATTTATTTATTTAAAATTAAAATTTATTAATTAGATTAAAAAATAATATTTATAATATTTAAAAAAAAATTCGTTTGAATTCGTCCGTTGAAAAAATGAATTCATCCAGATGAATTCAAATGGATTCGGTCTTTTCAATAGACGAAAATAAAGACCACATCACAATTAATAAATATCACATCAAAATTATAATTAAATTTTTAAAAAATAATTAAATTATAAAAAAAATTTGAATAGGATTCATCTTTCAAAAGATGAAGTTGAATTCCTCTTTTGAAAAGACAAACTTAGATGCCACATCGAATGAATCACTTATTTCGATAAATATATCCTAAACAACTTACCTCCATCATTTTTTTAAAAAAATATTATTTTAAAAAAAAATTCCCCCGTTGCACGCCACTTTCTCCGTCTGTCTTTATGCCCAGCGCCATTTCTGCCTCGAATGCACACGATAAGAACGTGAGAACGGAGTATCATAAAGAAGCCCCCGGACTTGAAAGAAGAGAGTTTTTTTTAAAAAAATATATATATTGTTTTTTAATTATAATATTATCTAAATAATGCTGTTTGAAACAATGATTTTTTTTAAAAAAATAATATTTTTAAAATAAAAAAATATTAAAATATGTGTTTCGGGATATATTCATCGAAGTAGGTGTTTTGCATCGACGTGGCGGTGATGGGCATCTAAGTTTGACTTTTCAAAAGACGAAATTGGATTTCGTCTTTTGAAAAGATGAAATTCTTATAAATCAATATTTTTTTATTTTATTTTAAAATTTGATTTGATACGTAATTAAGTGATGCGATGTTGAAATCGTTTCTTGGAAGGACGAATTCAATTCGGCATTCGTCTTTCCAACGAACGAATTCAAAATCAATTTTTTTTATAATTTTATAAATATTATTATTATTTTTAAATAAAATTAATAAATTTTAATTTTAAATAAATAAATAAATAATAAAAAATTAGTATTAGTTAAAATTTTATATATTATTTTTTGATAATATTAATTATTATATTATTTTAAGATAATATTAATTAAAAATAATATTAATTAACTATATAAAAATAATATTAATTTAAAATTAATAATAATTTAACTAAAAATAATATTAATCAAAAATAATATTAATTAAAAGATATTATAATATATATTATATTATAATTATTATTTTATATTCTAAAATATAATGAATATATTATAATTTATTATATTATATATTATAATTTTTATAATATAGTATAAAAAATTTTTAAAAAAATAAAAAAAAATAAAAAATAATCATCATGTCGATACTATTCGGTCGCTAGCCCGGTACCAGTTCGCTCAACAGCCCGGTGTCAGTCCGATCCCTTGCTCAGGAGCGGTGGCAGGACCCCGATGTCCGGACCGGCGATCGGGTCTGTGGCATGACTGGGGCTAGACCGGTGACAGGATCTTGGCGGTCGGATAAGTAATCGAACCCGGGTGGCCGGACCGGCTGCCGGATCAGGGGCCGCAACTGGGCTCGCATCGGGGGCCGGACCGGCGACCGGACCGGGGCCCGCACCGGGGGCCGGACTAGCGGCCGGACCGGGGTCCGGATAGGAAGTCGGACCCGGGTGGCCAGACCGGGGCTGCAACTGGGGCCGGACCGAGGGCCGGATCGGCGGCCGGACCGGGGGCCGGATCGGGGACCCCGATCCGGCAGCTAGTCCGGCCCCCGATGCGGGCCCCAGTCTGGCCGCCGGTCCGGCCCCCGATGCGGGTCCCAGTCTGGCCGTTGATCCGGCCCCCGGTCCGACCCCAGTTGCGGCCCCCGATCCGGCAGCCGGTCCGGCCACCCGGGTCTGATTACTTATCCGACCGCCAAGATCCTATCACCGGTCTAGCCCCAGTCATGCCACAGACCCGATCGCCGGTCCGGTCGTCGGGGTCCTGCCACCGCTCCTGAGCAAGGGATCGGACTGACACCGGGCTGTCGAGCGAACTGGTACCGGGCTAGCGACCGAATAGTATCGACATGATGATTATTTTTTATTATTTTTTATTTTTTTAAAATTTTTTATACTATATTATAAAAATTATAATATATAATATAATAAATTATAATATATTCATTATATTTTAGAATATAAAATAATAATTATAATATAATATATATTATAATATCTTTTAATTAATATTATTTTTAGTTAAATTATTATTAATTTTAAATTAATATTATTTTTATATAGTTAATTAATATTATTTTTAATTAATATTATCTTAAAATAATATAATAATTAATATTATCAAAAAATAATATATAAAATTTTAACTAATACTAATTTTTTATTTATTATTTATTTATTTAAAATTAAAATTTATTAATTTTTTTTAAAAAATAATAATATTATTTATAAAATTATAAAAAAAAATTGATTTTGAATTCGTTCCTTGGAAAGACGAATTTCAAATTGAATTCGTCTTTCCAAGAAACGATTTCAACATCGCATCACTTAATTACGTGTCAAATCAAATTTTAAAATAAAATAAAAAAATATTGATTTATAAGAATTTCATTTTTTTAAAAGATGAAATCTAATTTCATCTTTTGAAAAACCGAACTTAGATGCCCCGTTACCACCACATCGATGCAAAACACCTACTTCGGTAAATATATCCCGAAACACCTATTTTAATAATTTTTTATTTAAAAAATATTATTTTAAAAAAACGTTCTTGAAACAATATCATCATATTACCGTTATTTTGGGCAGGTGTTTTTTTAAAAATTTTTTTATCACTTGGATCGCTGAAACGGGGTATATATATATATATTAAAGGCACAGATTAAATATATAATTTTTTAAAAAATTAAAAAAATATCATTAAAGACACGGTAAAACTATGCATTTTAAAAAATTAAAAAAAATATTGAAAATTCAGATGGAACCTGCACCTTCAAAAAAAAAAAAAAAAAAAAAAATCTGATTAAAGATGAAGGTAAAACTTGCGCATTCTAAAAAAATTTTAAAAAAAAGAAAAAGTATGGAGATGCAGGTTCTAGAATTTAGGATTTAGGATTTAGAATTTCGAATTTAAAAAATATGTTTGCCGGACTAGTGGCAGGACCCGGACGGCCGGACTGGTAGCCGGACCTTGACAACCGAACCAGCGATCGCATTAGTACAGGATTGGGGGCTGGACCGGTGGCCGAACCCTGACGGCGGGACCGGTGGCAGGATCGACTGTGAGACCGATGGTCGAACCCTGGCGACCAAACCGGCAATCGGACCGGTGATAGGACCGGTGGCTAGACCCTGGCGGCTGAACCGATAGTAGGATTGGGGGCTGGACCAGTGATAGGATCAATGGCCAGATCGATGGCAGGATCCTGACGACCGGACTGGTGGCAGGACAAGCAACCGGATCGATGGCAGGACCGACGGCCAGATCGGTGGCCAAACCCAAGTCTTGCCATCGGTCCGGCCCTCAATCATGCCCTCGGTCTGATCGCCGATCTAGTCCCAGGGTCCGGCCCAAGGGTTTCACCGACGGTCCTGCCACCAGTCTGGCTCCTAATCGTGCCACTATCCGATTGCCTGTCCGACCGCTAGGGTCAAGCCATCGATCCGGTCCCTAATCCTACTACCGATTCGATTGCCGGTCCGGTCGTCAAGGTCCGACCACCAGGGTCCAGCATCGATCTGACCGCAGGTCTTACCACCGGTCCGGCTCCCAATCCTGCCACCTATACGATCCCCAGTCTTGCCATCGGTCTGGCTACCAGGATCCGGCCACTAGTCCTGCTACCGTTCTAGCCACCAGGGTTTGGCTACCGGTCCAGTCCCCAGTCCTACCACCGTTCGACCACCGGTCTAGTTGCCAGGGTCCAGCCACTGGTCCGACCACTAGGATCCTGCCACCGGTTTCGGCAAGCATATTTTTTAAACTTGAAATCATAAATCCTAAACCCTAAATTCTCGAACGTGCATCTTCATATTTTTTCTTTTTATAATTTTTTTAGAAGGTGCAGATATGCGCCTCCAATCAAGATTTTTTTTATTCCTTTAAAAGGCGCAGGTTCGACCTGCATCTTCAACATACTTTTATTTTTTAAAATTTTTCAGAAGGTTCAAGTTTTACCTGTGTCTTCGATCAATATTTTTTTTAAATTTTTTAAAAAGCACGCGTTGGACCTGCACTTTCAATATACACCTTTCTTTTTTTTAAAATTTAAAAGGCATAGATTTAACCTACGCCTTGAGAAAATGCTGATCTATCCTGCGTCATCGATGGAAGAACCTCCATGTCCCCGTTTCAGGGATCCAGGAGGCAAAAAATAAATAAAGAAACCACATGGCCCAAAACAACTGTCATATGATAATTTTATTTCAAACGACATTATTTTGATAATATTATAATTAACAAATAATATTTTAAAAAAACTCTGAAAGAACAAGAGCCGGGAGAGCCGTCCATGCGCGGACAAACAAAAGTCATAGGGCTGTCCATACATAGACGAACAAAAATCATATAAAATAGATATTATAAAATATTATATAATATAAACTTTAAGTTTTTTATATTAATTTATTTTATTAATAAAATTATTAATTTCATAATTATGATATTTTTTTCTTATTTTAATATTTCTTTACTAATATATAGTAATATTTGTAAGCTATCTACTATATATTATTTAATTATATATTATATTTTTATAAGTATCATGTTTTAAAAATTATGTATCAATTTATCTAAAAGTATGTATTGAAATATCGAATAAATATTTTGTTATATATATATATATTATTGCCGTCTATATCATCATGGCCTGTAGCTCGGAGATGATGCCGGATGCCGACCTCGTCGCCTGGAACCCAACTTACGCACCCGAACCTGCAAAAAAGATAAGACCCGAACCGGGGATCCCTGCGGGAGCACTTCGACGATCAAGTCAGTGACGATCTAGAAAAATAGATCCTCCCCTGTGGGCCCCTTGGTCGAACTCCACACTTGGAGAAGGAAATTTTGCTTTATAGAAGAAAAGAGTTGGGTGAGAATGGCAGCGATGAAGGAGAGCTCGAGCTATGGTGGCTGAGTCCATCGAGACTCCTCCAGTGGGTTGCCCGGTAGCCTCAGAGCACTCTCTCCCTTGCTGACTCCCCTCCTTTTCGCCTGCCTTTGCTTGCTTACTCGTTCGAAGACCTTTGGAACCTCCTTTTAGGCTATGGATCTTTCCAACCATCTATTTCGGGTTCTTCCCTCTCTGCAAGTGCCGGAAGGTCAATAATCAGTAGTGCTTCGTGCGTCGCGCCCCAGTGCCTTTCCCCCTTCATGATAAGGAGTTATGTCATAGGCTTTGACTTCTCAGTTGGTTGCCACACTTTGAAAAATTTGGCAGGGCCTTGATTTGGGAGCAGCTGCCCCCTGATTTGAATCCCCTAGCATGGTTTCTTCTTTCGGGTGGTGCAATAATATATATTTATATGATATAATAATATTATATTTATATGATATAATATAAATATATATTATATTATATATATTTATAATATATATAAAATATGTCATAATATATTATTATAATATCATTTTTTTTCTAATTTAAAAAATATTAATTTTTAAAAAATTTTATTATTTTTTGTAAATTATAATATATTTATTATTGTTTGGAATATAAAATGTTTATTATAATATAAAACATGTCATAATATATTATTATAATATTATAATATTATTTTTCTTATTTTTTTAAATTTTTTAGTTTTTTTAAAAAAATTATTAATTTTTAAAAATTTTTATTAATTTTTTTTGTAATTTATAATATATTTATTATATTTTGAAATATAAAATATTTATCATAATATAAAATATATAATAATATATTATTAAATAATATATATTAAATTTTAAATAAAAATATAAAAATATAAGTTTTGATTAATTGAAATCATTTTTCTGTGATTTTAATCTAAATTTTAAACTGTATTTTTGAAAAGACGATTCCAACCAAATCAATTATCATATATCTTAATAACGGTATATTCACATTATAGATATCTTTTATACTTTGCTACGGACAGCGCCTAGGATCCAGGTATCCTTTACGGCTTATCTGGTTATCATATGTGGATATCCAAGAACGAGCACATCTTTGCAGCCACGATGTCTTCTCCGAGGATAGTGATGGAGAGAGCTAGAGCTGCTGCTATAGAATTATGCAGACTTCACTAATGCCGGCAGAGATCTAGGGTTCCCTTTCCGCTCCCCGAGCGATCCGGAGGGTTTTTATTACCTGGGAACCCTTTCCTCCACCATTGGCCATAGTTAGATTCGATGGAAGCCTGTGTCGCAGGATGGGAGGCACTGGTTTTGTCATTCGGGACTACCGATCTGGATTCCTGGCGGCGGGAGGTATTGCTCTTATAGATCTATCGGTTCCGGCTCTCGGGTTGTATGTGGCTTGGGCTGGGATTAGATATGCTCGGCAGGTCCTTCATCTTGACAGCCTCATTATTGAGGAAGATTCTGCTATAGTTATACACTGGCTCACACATTCTTCCTCCGAGATCGTGGCACATTCTTTGGTCAGGGATATCAGGCTTATGCTGCATGGCTGCCATGATCTTGTTATTAGGCACATTTTTAGGAAGGCCAACTGAGCGGCGGATTGGGTTGCCTCTTTTGTTGCTAGCATACGGGTTTAGTCCTTTAGCCAGATTTACATCCTGTTCCTGTACAGCTTAGAAACATTTTTATTAGCCGGTTCTCTTGGTTGTATTCGTGTTCGGTCTGTGCAATAAATATAATGTTTTATCAAAATATATATATATATATATATATCCGTAAATATATTATCAAGCTTATATTATTTTAAAAAAATTCATTATATTCCGTTAGAGACTTACATTAATAAAAATTTATTAAATTTATATTATTTTAAAAAAAATCATTATATTCCGTTAGAGACTTAGAGGCCTCACACGAGCCGGCTCATGAGCTTGAGCCCCATACCAGCTCTCGTGCCTCGAGGACCTTCATCCGATAATTATTGCAGAAGAAGAAAAAAAAAAAAAAAAAAAAAAAAGTTGTCACGGTGACAACAAGTTACGTGGAGTTCCCCTCCTTACCTAACTTGGAAAACAACGTGCACGGGGACCATCAGGTGTTGAAAAAATTTAAAATATTTTTTACCATTCATTTAATTATTTAATTATTTTATTTTTAATATTTAACTATTAAAATTTTTAATAATTTGATTGTTAAATTTTTTTAATAATTTAATCATTTAAATTTTAATTATTTGATCATTATATTTTTAATTACTAGATTTTTTATTTTCTGGTTATTGGACTTCTAATTAGATTTTAATAAATATAAAAATCTAAACGGTTAGATTTTGGATGACTATAAAAAGATCATCTTGGAAGTATAAAGATATAGTTTTATTTCATATTTTATATTTTTTTTCAATATTTTTTCATAAATTCTTTTTATTTCAAAATTATTTTACTAGGTATTGAAAAAGTCCCTATCAACCTCTTTTATGATTATGCTCGCAGGTAGAGAAATCCTGGTCATATTTTAGGATAGTGTTTCTGATAATTTTCATATAAGGAACGAAAATATGACTTAGGATAATACCTCGCATGTTTCCAGGTTTGATTTGATTTTGATCCTTTGATTTACTGCAAGTATTTTATTATTTTTTAATCATATTTATAATTTTTTAGAGTCCTGTTCTAATAATTTAAGGTATATGATATGGAAATAGAACCGCAATATGAGTCTCGAAATGATAATAAATAATGCAGTTATACGCAATCAAATGATCGAGAATCAATTACTTACTTCCACTTTGCCAGTATTTATAATATGTTATCTTTTAGCTGCTCTGATTATAATAATACTCCAAGGAAACTATCCACTATTTGACTTTCTAAAAATAAGCCACACTTGGATGAAGGGTATCAGGCCAGCAAACTTTTCAGAACTATAAAGAATTGGATATGGATTCTATAGTTAGAGAAAATCTTCCTTGTCCGATGGATACACAAGTTTCCAAAAATGTAGATTGTGTTGATGTGTTAAGAAAGCTTATTACCATGTTGATATCACAGATCCAAGTCAAGTAGTTAAATCAAAACTAAATAATTATTTAGTGCTATCTTTAGATTTTTTTAATGTATGTTAGTCCACTTGTTGTAACTATTGGTATACCCAATATAGAAGGCATATATATATATTTTTTGGTAACTTGATTGCTTTTCATACTAATCTTAATACCTATATACTATAAATGTATTTTAAATTCCAAATTATGTGATTTATTTGGTAAAAATGCATCTTAGTTCATTCAGCATAGAAATCCATACCTAAAGCAGTTAATATTCCCACCTTATCTCTTGCAAAACCATAGCATTAACATAAGAAAACATGATTTGAGGCCAAAAGAGCCTCCATGCTAAGTGTGTACCACACTGCTTCCACCATTTGGCTATTCAGAATATCTATCTAAAAGCAGTCATCCAACTATTTCAGTAATTATTATTTCTTGTCGTCTTCACATCAATCTAAAAGGTAGAGCAAAGAAATTGAATTTATGTGATATCCTTACTAATATTTAGTATTTGACAATGTTTTTAGAGATCCTATAATTTAGATCAGTTTATCATTAAATACAGCAAACATTGGTTTCTTTTGTTGGTAAGATCCTCGGTACCAAGCATATCATACCAAGCCTCTCACAGTATGCCCTTGTTTCTCAATAGTTCAAACATTACTTTATATTGTATATTTGTATATATAAACATGCAGGCATACATATATAATCTATATGCATATTTAAATAGATGTTCTCCAATATAGGCTTCCGTGTCTGTCTATTTTTGTATTGTTGGTATATTTCTCCCAATTTCAAAAGAAAAAAATAAAAAAAGAGGGCTTTCATTATGGTCTGATAGAGTGACAATTACCAAGATAAGTTCGTTTCGTGGAAAGGCCAAAGGGTCAATAGAACTAGTTATGACTACTTGAAAAGAGTTTACATAATTAATAAACTTTCAAGGTTTGTATCTCTGTCTGTTTTGTATTATAGGCATCCATTTATGATGGTCTAGGCAAGGTAAATTATGTATCGATGTCTATTTATTACCTATGTAGACACTCAGGCATCCAGGTTAGTGACTTCACTAACAATTCCTCCAACAACAAAGAACCACAAGCATCATCCTTTAGAAAGAAAATTAGCATAGAGTAATTATGTCCAACAAATCAACCTATTAAATATTATAATTGTCTGTATGCAACACAAAATATATAGTCATCTGCGCTAGCTATATAGCAACATTATTTGATATGAAAAATTGTAGAAAAAAATAAATTTGCTGTGGAGCTTCAAGAGAGGAAACATTGAACTCGGCAAGATATAATGCTGTATAGGGTGCATATATTAGATGCTATCCACATTTGCATATTTCACAAATACTTTGCTAATAAATAATGCATTTAATTTAAAAAAAGGTAACATAATTTCTGAAGTTTGTTTGTGTTGCACATCTTTAGATGACCAGATAGGCCTAATTATTTATAATGCATGAAAAACTAGAAAATTTTTATCTCTTGTATTTATTTTCTTTGTTAAGGAGGATCCATATCACTAGCCATTGCCATTAATAAATAGAAATATGGGAAACATATTACATCTTATCTATTGTTCATAATATATTTAAATTTATATTTTAAAATGTTACTATGAATATTCTTTGTATCAATATAATCTATGTAATAGCATAGTTTAGATTTGCTTAACGCTAATTCATTTGACATTAGTTGTTTTTAAAGGTTATTCACAAATACATAATTATACAGAGGTATGATGATCATTGCAATATTTGTTATTTAAATTCTTGAATTCAAATATGTTAATATTCATGTGAAATTAATCATCAAGTTTTGCATATCATTATTACCATGACTATAAGTTCTGATATACCTCATAACTTATGATGAAAGATTCTTATATCAGTTTATCTTACTAAAGACTTAAATATGACTAAGATTCTAGAGTCATCAAAAAGGATGGGGCTTAGCTTATAAAGAACATTCCAGCAGTAGGACCCAATCTCTGTGATAGGAGATCCATTGAAAGAGGTTCAATATGGTAATAATAAGCCGATTAGTTGGTCGAAGAGCACATGTAATTTATTTGATATAGGAGTTATAGACTCCATCCCATCCCTATGATGATTAGTGCTCCTATATAGTGGTTAGAAAGGATTTACCTTTAAATAAGATCCAAGAGATATTTTTCGAGATGTGACACTACATACATTTTTGGAAAGGCTCGCCTATATGAGAGTATTTGTACAAGACCGTAGCTAGAGATATTGGCAAGCTTTAAAAGCTCTCAAAAAAAATCAAGATACATGTGCAAGGCCATTAATGCACATACTAGCAATGGAGAAATCTATACTATGTATATGGTAATTGAAGTCTGGGTCAAAGAAACGTAGTTTAAGACCTGATTCACTACGATTCCTTTAGATGAAAACTATTCACACTAAGTAAAGTTAAAGTCATCTTATCGATTGCATAGTATAAGTACCCAGAAACTTATATTTTATTATTTTTTCAGAAATTTTGAATTTTGAGAGAGATTGTTGGGAAAACCAAAAATTTCTTTCACCATCCATTTAATTATTTGACTATTTTCTTTTTAATTATTTGACCATTGAAGTTTTTAATGATTTAACTGTTAGAGTTTTTTAATGATTTAGTCCTTGGAGTTTCAATCATTTGATCGTTATGCTTTTAATTACTGAGCTTTTAATTTTCTAACTATTGGACTCCTAATTAGATTTTTATAGGCCAATAAAAATCGATATGGTCAGATCTTGGATGGCTATAAAAAGACTATCTTGGAGGTCTAAAAATATAAGTTTTGTTTTATGTTTCACACTCTTTTTTTTCTCCAGTATTTTCTCCTTCAAATATTTCTTATTTCAAAGTTATTTTACCGGGTACTGAAAGAGTCTTCATCAACCTCTTTCACGATTGTGCTTGTAGGCGGAGGAATCCCAGTCGTATTTTGAGATAGTATCTCCAATAATTCTCGTACGAGGAATGGAAATATGTTTTAGGATAGTGCCTCGCATACTTCCGAATTTGATTTGATTTTGATTCTTTGATTTTCTATAAGTATTTTATTGTTTCTTTAATCCCATCCACAATTCTTTAAAGCCCAATTCTAACATCAGGCACGTGACCATGTATTCCTTTTTATTATTTATTTACTTTTTTTTGTGGTAGAACTAGATGGCTATGTATTTCCTCCTTGGTAACTTTGTGGTTAGCTCAAGTCAAAATATCGAGGACTTGTTTAGTTGACGAAAAATAAAGGAAAAAAAATTCTAGAAAGTATTTTTTATTTAATTAAAATTTTAAGAAAAAAATAATAAAAAAAGTTATTTTCATGTGAAGATATTTATCATATTTTATGAAAAATAGAAATTCATAAGAGATACCGATTTTAGAACTTCTCTTAGAATGAAAAGTGATGTCTCTTTTTTTAAAAAAAGAAAATTTAATATTTATGGCTAAAATTATGTAAAATATCAATAAATAGTTAAAATAAAATATATGATATTATCATAATATTAATATAATATAATATTTATATTAATAAAAATAATATAATATTTATAATATATTAATAATATTTTAAAATTTATACTAATTATTGAGGAAAATTCTGCGTAGGCCATAAGATAAGGTTCAAATCAATAAGCCTAATCGGTGGCCGGACTATATATCCTCCGACCATTCATCGGATTGGAGCCTTGATCAATAGAGGACTTCCTTTCAATCCCAATACAATCAGATAATTTGATATGCTGGTCGAATGACCCAAGTTAACATGCATAATCAAAAGATGCAAAATATCCAAGTTAGCAAGCCTGGTTAGATGGTTTGCTATATATCCTTCAACCATTTGTCGGATTGGAACTTTGGTCAATAGAAGGCTTTCCCTTGGTTTTAATGTTATTGGACAAGTCAACATGCTCAGAACTTGATCGTCCCACCACTCAACCGATCCCCATCGAAGAAGCTAGCACTTTTCCTAATTGATTGGATCTAGCTAAGTATTAACTACCGAGTATCCTTGTCCAAACAAACCTCGATGGTACTGGTGCCTCATTAATCGGTTCTCCGAACATATCGACCATTTATCGGATCCGGTCCTTGATCGGCTAATGATTCCCTCGTGACTTCGATATCCTTGGACATAGCTCGACCACATGCTCGGTAAATGGGGGCTTATCTATCCATCTAATCACTCACTAAAGAAACTGCTACCTCATCCGGTCAACCGGACCCAACCAAGTACCGCCCACCAATCACTTTCAACCGACCTAGCCTCGATAACTCCAGCCCCTCATCGGTTGATCCTCAGAAGGTCATTGGCATATGTATGCCTTTATCTAGGGTAATATGATCAAGCACCTTCCTGCCAACCACTCCTCGACTTTAATATGAGTGCTCGGACCAACTCCTAATTCTTGTGTTGGACAGCGAGTGAATCCTTAGATCATATTTTCACTTGGACCGTCTGAAGGTTAACAAGATAGATGCTCACTTCCATACTCCCGATTATGTGGTCAAAAGATCATATCATATCTTATGATCGCTAATCACCATCATATCTTCGCAATTAAAGGGAATGTGCTTAGATCCATGCATTGTTAAGATCGCTATTAATAAACATGGTTAATTTTATACAAAGGATAAGGTTCCAATTAAAATGGAATAGACGTTTCATGCAAACTAGAAATCCCCTAATAACCCTTATGATAAGTCCTGTTACTTTTCACTAAATCTACTGAGATTTTTATCATTGTAAAAATGTCCTTGTCCTTTATCTATAAAAAGAGACCCCTTGGAAGCTCTTAAGGTATGCAAAAACTCTACCTCACGCTCCTTATACTGTTGTCATGCTGGAATACTGACCAGGCATGCCCCTAGCTACCACCAATCATTCACCATCAGGTGCCTCTTCATGCTTGGACCCATCTTCCTTCAAGTCCTTGGTGAGGGTTGATGAACCACCAACCATTCACCATTAGGTGCCTCTTCAAAGAGAATAGTTTTCCAAACAGAGAAACCCTAGGCTGGGTTTCGAGCATGTGATAGAGGACAATGAAGGAGACAGCAATCGTAATGGTATTAGGAACAAGCTGAGTGGGTACTATTTGATAAAAGTCAAGTACATTTCTAATAAAAGGATGAAAAGGGAGATAAAGACCTGCATGAAAGAACTCTTCGTACAGAGCGACATGACCAAGAACACTTAATGTTACTCAGTCTCATGCCAGGGAGCAATAACATGGAATTGACTCAGGAAGCAATATTGTTCCCGAGTCAGTGAATTTCTACCAGAGTGATTGATAAGACAATGCTTGCTAGACTCGACAGGGCAGGGCACTTAGATTGGCCGATCGACTAGTCTAAAGTGCCTTCCAAAAAGAAAAAATCCTGACTTCTCTTAAGTCTGGAAAAGCAGCTTTCTAAGAAGATGACTCATGAGAGTCCTGCAATTGGAAGATGTGGCTCATCAAGTGGCTTTTACCCTCATGTGAAGACATCCGGACTAATAGGAAAGGGACAAAAGGTAAAGAAGATTGAACAAAGACAAGAAAAGAAGGAGAAATCACTAGAAAAATCCCAGTCTAAGAATTCTTTGAAGGTTTTTCTGAAGGATGGTGGAGATGACCAAAAGTAGTTCCACCGATAAGAACCCTAAAAAGAACCAAAGGAGCCCTAAAAGAAAGTGAAGGAGAATAAAAAGACAGGAATGAAAGGGACCCTAACCTGGAAGTAAGGAGGAATGCTAGGAGAAATGAGTCTGGAGCAAGCATTCCTCTTCTCTCTTTCTTCTCTATTATTTTATGAAGAAGGCGATCCCTGCAACAATGGCAGAGATCCAATATTTATAACCTGCTTTAACGGCTATGATTGAAAACCCCAATTTGGCCAAAGCTATCAGATTTTGACACGTGGCTAAATTTTGCTTGGCTAGTGCTACTTCACTTTGAAAAAGTAACTGGTCAATTAACTCTTATTGTCGGGCTTTGTGTATATTATTTATGTGCCACAGTTATCAATGCACATGGTACATCCTTGTTTGCCGAAAGAGAGAGCGAATTGTTGGCCATTTCAGGATTTAAGGCACGATCCTTTCAAGCATAATACTCATCATTTCTCTCTCCACCACTCTCAAGGTAACGAGGTGGCTTTTTAGAAGCAACGAGATGGCTTTTTAGAAAACATTTAATGACCAACTAATGGGAAGATATGCTTCATCCCTGATATCAAAGAAATAACCACTTCCTTCATCCAGAGCGACAAAGCTAAGTAAACTTCTTAGCAACATTTTTAACTCGGGAGTGGGGGGTAACTGTTATGGTTATTATCTACCCAGTTTCGAAAATTGGTCAGACATCTAATTATTTGCCGAAATACTAATTACTTCCCCAACAAAGGGCACACTCCGACCACCAACTATAGCTAGCTACTAGCCATGGTGCTAAGTATTAAGAAGATGACTAACTATGCCAAGTAGCATAACTGACTATGCTGAATCTTATTCGGTATCGACTACTTATCTATACTAGGTGGCATCGTCAGCTAGACCAAGAACTTACTCGGTATTGGATATTTACTTGATCCCAACCACTTCTCTGCCACTAAATGCCTATTCGAGACCGACTAGCTACTCAGGTAGATCTAATCGGACTTGCTCGCATGCAATACCAGGCTCGATCAATTCAGAGTAGCCCATCTACTATGACCTACCAAGACCAATGGTGTGCTATCCCATCTATCCGAGGTTGGTAGTTTTCAAGTGGGTAGTAGAGGCGAAACAACTTCTAATTGCTCCAGCTGGAGATCGTAACGGACAAAACGATATTCGGTTATTAACAGAAAGCTGTTATCCTAACTTCCCAATGATCTCAATGGAAATCTATTATCCACACTAACAAAGACAACCTCCCTAATAGTAATCATTATTCTGAGTAACTATATAAATAGATAAGAAGGGATCTCTGACCAATACACTACTACCACTACTTCTAAGCACTCAATCTTCTTTTTTTATTACTTTTAGCTCCAGCTACTATAGTTCATTCTATTCCTTCCACTAACTTGAGCGTTGAAGGGTTCTCTACCAGAAATCCCGGTCTAGGGACTGTTTTTGCAGCTTCTCACAGTAAAGCATCTATGAGCAAATCCATCTTTATCAAAGAAGATCAAGAGATTCTCGAGCATCGCTAAAGTTTTATCCGGAGTGACTTGCCTACAACAGCTCCCATAAAAAAGTGCATGTTTTATCACCTTACACTGTGCAGATCCGTGACTGATTATGCCCCTTCTAAGGTCAAACCTTGCATGGTGATATATAAAGTAACACTCTGCTGATACTATGATAACTAGTATTGCTTTAATTTGACCTCAAGGAGGTCCACCCGTTGCATTGCATTTGATCTTACTAGTGTCATCGGTGGGGGGAAAGACTTCATTATTTCATCAACAGATTGATTTCCCCCAACATGCGCAGCAGACAAAATTTAAATGTTCTTTCTGCAATCACGAACAAAGTAGCCTAGTTTCATGATTAACTTCTTTATACCATTGTCTTAGTCGTCAGTATCCCCATGTCCATGCAATCTAATAGCTTTTCTCTACGACTCGGGAAATGTTACTTTTATCTTTACATGAGATCCTCAGTGGTGCCACTCCTTTCCACAAACACTTCGCAATGGGACAAAGCACTCACCAATATTCCAAAAAAATATGTCATGATCTTAACTAAGAACACCCCGCTCAGTTCCATCTCCGAGAAGGCTACCATCGATCGAGGATTGCATGACAGATGATGCCCCGAGCACCATATGAAGCCGCCGCACATTTGTTAAGAAAGCTCTTCACATATATATATATATTTTCTTTCCTTTGGCAGCACTAATGGCACCATCGAAAAAAATTTCACCTTCGTGCTTGTGGGACCAGCAGCGCCTCGACACCCATGCGGCCCATGAAGGCAAAAAAATACATTTGAGGCATAGCAGAAGGAAATCTAGAAGGGAACAAAATTTACACGGATCTCAATATGATCGATGGTTACGAGCAGTATTGTAATCAAATTACGATTGAGAGAGCTAGAGGACTCCGATTTAGATTTTGTTTAGACCGTTAGACTTCTAGTGAGATACTCTACGTAGTGGAGGCTACAAATTCATGGGCAGAGACATAGACAGAGGCAGGATGATGAAAAAGTGGTGAGAGGTTTCTTGTAGAGGACTGATTGAGAGCTTGAGAGAAGGATTGGGGTTTCTTGTTGAGAGATACTTGTACGGGGTTGAGAGATACTTCAATCTGTAAGTTTATTTTTCATAGTAAAATCTTTTGCATATCCGAAAAATTGTATTTGTTATCTTTTCTTCTTTCTCTTATGGTATCGACATCGACAATCAACGATCCTGTTCCGCTTCCGCAACAACCGGTATCAGAGTGAGTTGATACCGATCTGGTATCAAAGCATAGTTTGTCCGTGGTTGATCGAGATTGAAGAAGATGGAGAAGACAAGTGTAATTAAAGTGGAAATCAGCAGGTTCGATGGGAAGAGCAACTTCTCCTTCTGGCAAGCGAGGGTGAAAGACGTGCTTATCCAGCAAGGGCTAATTGACGCTCTCATTTGCGAGGAGAGACCAGACACCGTAGAGCAAAATACCTATAAACGGTTTCAGATGCAGGCGGTAAGCATTATCCACTTGTACCTGGCGGATGATATGGTGATCCATGTACTGAACGAGTCTTCCCCGACGGCGTTGTGGAAGAAGCTGGAGAAGCTGTACATGGTGAAGTCCCTCACCAACATCTTGTTCCTTTGGAAGCAGTTCTATCAATTGTGGATGGCCGAGGGACGGAGTGTGCAGGAGCACCTGAGCAATTTCCAGAGGATCCTCACTGATCTCCTCAGTGTTGGTGAAAAAATTGAGGAGAAGACCAGGAACTTGTATTGCTGTCATCCCTGCCGCATTTCTTCGATTCCTTAGTGACTGCTCTTCTAGTGGGAAAGAGCACCATCAAGATGGAGAAGGTGACATCAGCGCTACTTTAGAACGAGGTTCTCAAGAGGGAGAACCAAGCTCCGAGTTCAAGTGGGAACTTAGCATTGACAGTTTCTGGAGGTGCAGGTGATTGGAGGCGGAGTGACAAAGGATCACGAGGACGGTCCAAGTCAAAGGATGCCAGCAAGATCAGGTGTTTCTGGTGCAATAAGTTGGGGCATCGTGTCAGAGATTGCCAGCAGCTCAGGGATCGGACGAGGGCTGCTATCGAACGAGGGCTGCTACAGCGGTGGCCGATAGCGGCGATGATGGATACATCAGTGATGTACTCTTGGTATCCTACGAGGTATCCCCTTCTTCCTAGTGGGTTTCGGATTCTGCCTGTCCATACCATATTTGTTGCAGGGAGGAGCTGTTTGACTCTTTAGACAGTAGAGAGGGTTCTGTCCACATAGTAGATGGATCAAGCTATGCGATCGTGGGCGTCGGGACAGTCAGCTTGAAGGCACATGATGGGACAGTGAAGAAAGTAAGTGAGGTCCGATGCGTACCCAGTTTTAGCAAGAATCTAATTTTCCTCGGCAAATTGGACTCAAGCGGCTATAGGTGGAGAGCCGGTGATGGAGTCCTAAAGGTCTTGCATGGCAATAGGATTGTTCTGCAAGGGAAGAAGCATGGGAGTCACTAACTCTTGATAGGGAGTCCAGTGCGAGGTGGAGCTCCGATAGAAGGTGGATCGGGCACGGGACATGAGACTCGGGAGGATAATAGGCAACGTCGCAAAGTGAAGTTCCTATTACCGCAGGAGACTTTCCCGAGCAGGTCTCAGGTTGAGATGAGTACAGCACATGACGGAGATGGGATCGAGCAGCCTGGCTTGACTCCTATGTTTGCCCATCCATGATCAGACGATTGTCCCAGGGCATGGGGGCGTTAGAATCCTTAGAAGCTCTCAAGTCAGGTGAAGGCGGTGCATTGAGTCGAGGTGGAGGTTGTTGGACCAGCAGCGCCTCAATGCCCGCGCGGCCCACGAAGGCAAAAAACATATGTGGGGCCCAGCAGAAGGAAACTCAGAAGGAGACAAAATCAGCACAGATCTCAATGCGATCGACGGCTATGAGCAGCGTTGCAATCAAACTGCGATTGGGAGAGCTACAGGACTCCGATTTGGATTCTGTTTGGACTGTTAGACTCCTAGTGAGATACTCTATGCAATGGAGGCTACAAATTCATGGGCAGAGACACAGACAGAGATAGGAGGATGAAAAAGTGGTAAGAGGTCTCTTGTAGAGGGCTGATTGAGAGCTTGAGAGAAGGATCGAGGTTTATTGTTGAGAGATACTTGTACAGGGTTGAGAGAGAGTTCAATCTGTAAGTTTATTTATCATAGTGAAATCTTTTGCATGCCCGAAAAATTATATTTGTTATCTTTTCTTCTTTCTTTTATGGTATCGACATCGACAATCAACGATCCTGTTCCGCTTCCGCAACAACCGGTATCAGAGTGAGTTGATACCGATCCTAACAGTGCTCTTATGACCAAAGGTAGATTATATCATGTTTCTCATGAGATGACACAACATTCTACCGGTGCCTGCTGATCTATCAATCTTGCCTAATTCTCATATGCAAGTTTGAAAATCAAAATCTAAAACAATATTGTTTGGTACATATAGTGCACCACTCCGGAGAAAGCATGAATGGCTACATTTCCGTTTTCTTCACTGCATTTTGTTTGTTTCTCTTCAATGGAGTAGGCAAAACTAAACTATGCGGTCCACTTGTTAAAAATGAGAGATCTACTTCCCCAAATAACTTGCATCTAATGCCTACATATTATAGGGATATAAAATATAAAAGTGCTTAGCGTAGTTTTACACTAGTCCCTGCATTCAGCTCGACTTTAATACAAGTTCTTTTGCAGGAAACCCAGGACATAGATTTAATAGTCATGAGTTACATGTTAAGGTGTCTATTTGAAGTTTGAATTGGTCTGTCATGTCAGAGGCTAGTTCAAGTTGTACAAACCTTTTTAGAGAGAATTTGTATGCTAAAGCATACATTTTAAGTTTGAATTAGTCCCTCAACCGGACGTACCGGAGCTAGTTCAAAATCGACACAAGCAGTTCGACAACTAATCATTTAAAAGGCTCATATTTAATAGATAACTTATTTTAAATATTTACATACAATAGGGAGCTTGTTAGAGGTCTTTATTCTACCTTTAAACAACACTCGGCACACTTCATGCCGAATCTCGTTCGAATTGCCTCAACGGACGGCGTTACAGAGGATTCAGGTGTAATATTTACATTTGACAGGAGTTTATGTATTAAAGTGCCTATCTTAAGTCTGAACGAGTCAGTTCAATGATCCTAACGTTTTTACATGTAACCCCTTATTCGATGTCATATTTGCCTATAAACTCCTCGGGTAATCACGCGGAGCGAATGGCTAAAACCCTCCTCAAAACCATCGATAAAACCCTCCTCTCCTGCAGTCAGCCATCTCACGGACCTGTCGCTCCCCGCCTCCAATCCCGCCCTTCAAGGCCGCGACTTTTTCTTCTTCGTAAACCCTCTTCGGCGCTAGGGTTAGGGTCTACCGTCGACGCTTGGGGTCTCCGGCGATGCCGGGCCAGCTACTCCCTCTTCGCCTCCTCCTCGCCTCCGGAGCCCGTCGCTCCGCCTCCAGCGCCTCTTCCTTGGGATCAGCCCTCTCATTCCGCCACAAAAACCGTTCTTTCCAGTCGAATCCTCGCTCCTTCTACTCCTCTGGAGATGATTATCTTGGTACCCGGTTCTTTTCCAGCCGTCCGGCGAGCTCCAGATTCGACGCCGGCGCGGGCGGTCGGTCGCGGAACTACCGGAGGGAGGACTTCCGGGCAGGAAGTGCCGCCAGGCAAGGGAAGAGCTTGATCGAGGACGAGGCCGAGCTCAGCGATTGGATCGATGACCTGAAAAGCGATTCTTTCCGACCGGGACAGAGTAGCGATAGCGAGGATTCGTACCGTGATCGGTCCAGGAGTAGTAAAAGAAGTAACACAGATAGGGATAGGGTTAGAGAAAGAGGAAGGAATTCTTTGTCGTCGAGGAGGAATCCGGCCTCTTCAAGGAGTCAGTGGGACCGTGATTCTGATGATTTTTCTGTATTCTCAAAGAGGGGAAACTCTCAGAATTCGAGAAATTCCTTCTCAAGGAGGCGGTTTGATAGCGATCTTGAGGTGGATGAGGACAAGGATGAAGAGGAGGTCGTTCTTTCTTCTAGGCAGAGGAGGGAGCGTGGGACTCAAGGTAGGACGTCTTCCACATTGGCGAGGAGAGGAGGAAGGGATCTTAACTCGAGATATAAACGGGTCACGGTGTGACGAGTTCTGTTCTCGATTTGTCGGAGGAAGAGGAAGATGAGGATGATGATGACGACGACATTGATGATTTATCTAACATTGAAGATGATTTTTTCGGTGACAAGCAAGATAAGAAAGAAGGGTCTGTGAAAGATACTTTCAGAATTTCCGGTTCACCTGAGTCAGCTGAAGGAGATGCAGAATCATTGCCAAAAAGATCAGTGGGAGAACATGATTCTTACCTGAGCCAGACTAGGTAATTTCCATTTCGAATTTCACATGCCAAACGTTAAACCACTACACTTGGTAGTTGTTGAAGTTAGGATATGGAATCTTTAAGGGTTTTTTTTTCCAACAAATTTAAAAAACTTGTGATTATGTGATTTTGACTTCTGCACTGTTAATATCACCTATCTATATGAACTTCTTAGGTGATGGTTTGCTGCTGGTGTAAATTGATTTGCAAATAGGAGATTGGCAAGAGACTTTTAGCTAGAAGATACTTTCATACTGCTAAATGCACATGTAGATTGGAAATAGCACAATAGCTGTTCATGGTCTAATAGGACCATCCATTTACTGGGTGCAAAAGAATGGTCTCAAAATGCAAATTAAGTTGTGGTTGTAGGTTCATCACCTGTCGATGGTTCTTCACGTTTGGATTTGATGCAGTTTCCCAAGTTTGTAATTCCATACAACTTTGAACAAGCATAGCTGATGTGGTTAGATGTTGAATCATATGTTTCTTTAAATTCATCATGGTGACCATGGACCAAATTGCAAAGCTAAAATTGTTGTTGAAATGGTTCTTGAAGTTAGTAAAGGTAGGGTTACTGGGAAACTAGTGAATCTGTAACAAGCATGTGAAAATAAAAATCAGAGATAGGAAGAAAAGATATAGTAGGGAACATAAGAAATTTGAGTGAAATCACAAGTAGAAGAAGATATTTTATGATTATCTTTCATAAATGAAAAGCATAATTATTCAAACTTGCTAGCAACATGAATTTTGACTCTGTACATAAAGATTATTGTAACCCTAAACAGCAAATTGTAAGAGAAAACAGTGTCAACCATATGGAGGAGAGCAATGCTAGTGCGTGCACCAATACAAGAAACTAAATTTGGCAACAAAGTCACTAAAATTATATATAATGTAACAAAAAAGGGAGATTTTTGGATAAGACCATATAAATGGAAAGAACATGCTAAGAAAAGGATACCCTTTCCACAAGCTTCACTATAATTTTTCACAATTAATGTCATTACTTGTGTATATATGAATTCTCATTTAGTGTTCATAATTCTTCAACATATTTTTCATTTTTAAGCAAGCCAAAATAAATCAAACTCCTTGATGCAATTTTCAGTAAGCATGTGGTAGCATTTGTAAGATGCTTCTTGGTAACCATGCTTCTATAGCTGTTGGCAGAGGAGCATGCAGAAGCACTAGCACTCTCGAATAATTCATTATGCTGTCTGCGTTATGATTAATCTAGTAAGTTTGCATTAGATCTTTTCTTCGCCTCATGCTTTGATGATATAGCCATAGTCCACCCAGAAGGGCACATATGGTGATCATGGGAATGGTGTTGGCTGAACTTACAATTAGAAGTGAGTGGAGCATTTGCAATAATGCCTATTTAGTGTGTTCCTTAGTTACAATTTGAGGTATAAATTTTCCATAATTTTTTTCTGTAAATTTCTTTTTCTGTGTGGGCTGAATCCGGATCAGATATGGATTGGATACCAATTTATTCATATTTGTTTTGTCTGATGAATACAAACATGGATACGAATATTAGTCGGATGCAAAAACTCATATCTATATTTGTTTCAAACGCATACAAATACAAATTGGATATAGAAAGTATAGATATAAATATGGATATAAGCCAGATAATCAAACTTTATGATCATAGAATCAAAGATGTTACTAAGTGGATGATAAATTAAGTTAATTGTATGATAATATGGTTATATATTTTTCTTAAAAGTCAATGAATGCTATATAATATTAAATAATTTTACAAGTAAAATCGGATATTTCTAATATAAATCAGATAGTTGTCTATTCATATCCATATCCATATCCATTTTTCTTTGACAATATGGATGTCGATACGGATATTAGTTGGATGCTCAAATTTTTGTCTATATCTGGATAGATTTGGATATGAAAACAGATCCAGAAAGATATTATCGAATCCACTTTTATCTCTATTTTATGTGGTTGCCTCAAACTAAAATCAAGTTCTATTCAAAGACACCCTGATGCTGCATATTGTTATTCTTTGCTCTGATCGTATTTCTCAAGGTCTTTTTAGGCAAGAAGGATTAGCAAGGTCTACTTCTATGGATACTCTATTTTGTCATTAATTGTGCTTTTATGCACACCAACAACTCACACCATGCATATGTGTCTGCAAGCACATATGTGTGCATATGCCCAGGTGGGTGGGCATGCACCATTAGAGCATAAGTGGAAAAGGACTGTTTAATTATTTTGGGGCATCTCATCTATAAATTTTATTCCATTTTGTTTTAGACAGTCGATTGTTTTTCCATTACCTTCTCAACTTGTTCTCATCCATTCAACCTTGCTTGTTGTATACTACAGATTTGATCAATGCTCTCTTTCTCCTCTGACATTGAAAGGGGTCAAAGCTGCTGGATATGAAAGGATGACTGCAGTGCAGGAAGCTACCCTTCCTGTCATCCTCAAAGGTTGATTATCTCATAATATCCTTTATTTCCTCATTAATTTCAGGAAAAATTGAACATATGCAGGTTTTGAAAACTGTGCACTATATAATTGGCAGGTTTTGGTTTTGGTGATATCACTAGACATTACCGTATTTGGATATTTTAAGCTTATGTAGTGGTAGACCTGACTTGTTTTTAGTTTGCTTCATTGACATTTTATTTGTATTAAATAGCTATACAATTTTATGCTGTCAAATATGTCATCAATATATAAAAGCATCATTTCATTAATCATATTTAGGTAAAGTCACTCTCCTTGTCTGATTTGTGGATAATCCTTCATTTTGCAAATTTCATGCCCTCTTTCTTATCTGGTGCATTAAATAAAAACAAAATTATTGAATTGTTTGCCCTTGCACATTGTTGGATACCTATAGGTTGTTTTCATCCGAAGCTCATTCATTTTTTTAAAATAACATATATAGATTCACTATATGTTGAGTTTTAGGGCTAAAAGTTAATCTGCATGTGGAGTTTTCATCTTTTGTGATGACCACAGGAATGCGTACCATTTGTTTTGTGTTTCAGGTAAAGATGTTCTTGCAAAAGCAAAGACAGGAACTGGAAAAACTGTGGCGTTTCTGGTAAATATCTACATCTATTTTACTATATGTGAGGGTCGTAGAATTTTGCAGCTTACAACATTTACATTTTTAAGCTCATGCACTTTGTTGAAGCTTTTTCTACATCTACAAATAACATTAAAAAAATGTTTGGTTATAGCTTCCAGCAATTGAGCTTGTAGTAAAATTGCCTCCTGTTGACCGTGATCAAAAAAGGCCTCCAATCAATATTCTTGTTATATGCCCGACTCGTGAGCTTGCAGATCAAGCGGCTACAGAGGCTAACAAACTATTAAAATATCATCCTGCAATTGGTGTGCAAGTTGTAATGGGTGGTACAAGATTAGCTCTAGAACAAAAACGGATGCAAGCTAACCTTTGCCAGGTGAAATATAAGACTTGATTTTGCAAGGGGTGGATCATATAGTTTTCATTACATTGTTCATGTGATATACTAATGAAAGCATCAAATTCACAGATTCTTGTAGCCACACCTGGAAGGCTTAAAGATCACATTGAGAACACACCAGGATTTGCTACTCGATTGATGGGTGTGAAGGTCCTTGTTCTTGATGAAGCTGATCGTTTGTTAGATATGGGATTTCGAAAAGATATTGAGAAAATTGTAGCTGCTGTTCCAAAACAACGACAAACGCTTCTTTTTTCCGCTACAGTTCCAGATGAGGTAGGTTATTATATCAAATTGTGAAATTTTTTTAACTTGAGTTTATCTTGAATGGTTATGCTTGATGCCTAGGTCCGTCAAATTTGTTACATTGCTATGAAAAGAGACCTCGAGTTTATTAATACCGTTGAAGAGGGGAGTGAAGAGACACACTCACAGGTATTTTTCATCATACATGCCAAATATTGATCCACATAAAGTTCAGGTATTACATGAGTTTTTGATGTAGGCTTATGATTCAGGTTAAACAAATGCATTTAGTTGCACCACTGGAGAAACACTTCTCAATACTTTATGGCATTCTGACAGACCATATTTCAGAAAATGTTGACTACAAGGTAATTGGTATCATTAGGCCCATATCTCATTTCTGTTCTTTTCTTCTTTTCCATTATTGACTCTGCAATGTTGTTTATGATGAGGCAAATGCAGGTTATTGTATTTTGTACAACTGCAATGATGACAAAGCTTGTTGCTGACCTTCTTTCTGAGTTAAAGTTGAATGTGCGAGAGATCCATTCTAGAAAGCCACAGACTTATAGAACCAGGGTATCTAAAGAGTTTAAGGAGTCAAAAGGTCTTATTCTTGTGAGTTCTGATGTATCTGCACGAGGAGTTGATTACCCAAATGTCACGCTTGTTATACAGGTGAATTCTGTTATTCAATTTTGTTTATCTTATTGCGTAGCTAACTTTATTTTGTCTACCATGCATTCTTTTATTATCATGTCTTTGTTTTTTAAAAGAATTTCGAGAAGGAGCTAGAAATGCATCCTTTTGCTGTTACTTTGTATGCATTATCACAATTCAAGTGCAGGGATTGTGTTTCATAACTATGATGTTACATTTATGTCACAGTCTCTAATTTACTTCATCTTTTACAACAGAAAAATCAAAAATTCAAGGCATGATAGAGAAGGACCTATTGCAAGATATTGATTCTCTATTGCAAGAAAGTGAACATTTTTGGTTGGCCAGATAATTCTAGAGATTCCAAGTTACTGGATAGCTTGCATAAATCGGTCAAAGTCAAGAACAGCTAGAACCGACATGTTGCATGTTTTAACTTTCATAGTTTTACCACCCTCTATCTTATTGTCTGCACCATTCATGTGCTTCAACCCTTTTTTGTTAACAATATGATCTATAGTCTATACAACTTTACAGGCATTGGATGACTGAGAAGCATGAAAAAAGTCATAGAACACCATAGGCAATTTTATGATACGAAGAATTGCCTTCTTATGACACTACAAGGGATCAGGTAACTTCGTAAGGCTATCAAGTTTATATTCACAGACTGAAGGCTCTATGACTTGCCCTCCCATGTCTAGAAGTGATTATTGATAAAGGAATTTCATTTGTAATTCTAGTAAAGGACTGATGCATGAAGACGAACAACGAAGTAGGAACCAAAAACCAACTTTGTTTTGATAGATGAGGCCTGATGTTTATGTTTCCATAGTGATTTCCTTTCTATTTGTATTAAGATGTTGGCTCACCATTCCAACTTCATGTATAGTTCAATTGGATACTCTTTTGAGTGTTTGGCACCAAAATTTTGTCATCATGAAGTTTTACTAAATGAGTTTAGAAGTGGGAAAAGGGGGTGGCATATTTATTCCTATTTATATAGGTTCCTGATTCTTGAGTAGGGGCATCAGTGACTGAGCTATACCTGGGCTGAGTCCTGTGCTAGCACCTCAATCACCAAGCCAATAAATAACCTTTGTATATAGGCCCAAATATAACCTTTATGTAGGTGCCTCTGTTGGATTGGTTTTGCTTGAATTTGGGCATTGTTCAAGCCCAAGCTTATCCAGAAGTCATCTCAGTTTTAACTCTATAATCTGAACTGGGCCTAATTTATTGACCTGAGCCTGAAAACTTCTATGGCTAGGCCCGTTTCTTGTCTACATCAAGGATGTTGTAGGTTTTCCCTGATTTAGGTCAAATAAAATGATTGTAGTGGAAGAGCATGCATGAGTTTGCAAGTAAAGGATCTAAAGTAGTATTTTCTAGCTCATATCTGTTCTGGCTTTATTTCGGATAAAGCAATTAGTCATCTCTAGGAAAAATAGTTTCAAAATTTTAGTGAACTCCAACATGTGAGCCATTCTGTGACTTTAATGGTTTCTGATACAGATGACCTCAAAATGGAAGCTGCAAGCTTAATGACATGTGTTCCTCATGCTGAATAACGGAAATAGTTCTTTATCGTTTGCTGCCCTACTATTAGGATAATGCTTATGTCAGGATAGCCTATGTGCAGTTGTCCTGCTCTGTGCATGCACCTTTGGACACATCCTGTTCCACGCATGCATTGCATTGTTCTTCATATCACAGTAAGGGTGCACATGATGCTATGCACAAGTGACTGGGATATTCCAATAGGGTGATGCGGCTGATGGACTGGATCCTTGCATATAAATATCTGTGCTGTCTATTTGGAACTGATGGACTGGTGCCTTCATCTCCTTTTTTGGCAGATCAAAAGATTTTGGAGCATTTTTCTGTATTCAATTTTGTGGTAGATTTGAGATTGCATCTTCAGGATCTGCAGTCATTTGTTATTTGTTCATCATTGAGTGAACAAACCTTCAGCGTTGTTGAGTTCATATGCCTAGAAAGAGAGAGCATATAGGATGACATTGATACATCTTCATCACAATGTCACATCCTTTTGCCCTGCACACTTTGAACAGACCAATCAGCTGTTCTTCATTGTAAGACTAACCAGAACCTTTTCTTTTTTCAACTTTTCTATTTCCAATAGTGGTTAAAACTTATAAAACATAAGTGACTTAGCAACTAAGTTTGTTCGGATTCCAAATGTCAAAGAACTTTTAGTCTTTTACATTTGTCAATCGACATTGTTCAGTCCACATCATCAGTAGCTTGAGACATTCTTGTGGGATGCCAAAATGTGCACCAAAAAAACCTCAATGTATATTGTGCTGACTCAGATTTTTTTTTTTTCATGAGAAGGGTCCAATTTGTGTGATGCAATTTGTTGGCTTTCATTTGTTTTTCTTTATTCTCTGAGATCCATGTAGACGATGAAAATGGGAATTGTTAGACTTTAGTAGTTTTGTCTAGCTCTAATATTTTCTTTATAATACATGCTCAACTCATTGTGAGATGACATATTTCCTCCATCTATTTGAATTTTCTTTCTCCACCCTTTAAGTAGGATCTTTTCATGCACCTAAATTTTTGTGTTGCAGTTGGGAGTGCCTGCTGACAGGGAGCAATATATACATCGACTTGGTAGAACAGGCCGGAAAGGCAAGGAAGGAGTAGGCATATTAATGTTGGCACCATGGGAAGAGTTCTTTTTGAGTAGCATCAAGGACTTGCCAATAACAAAGGCTCCATTACCACTAATTGATCCTGACACTAGGAAAAAGGTGACTCCGACCTCCATTAAGTTTTTTCCCCGTTTTATGCTGGCTTTTTGTTTTACTGGCTCAATATATGCTTATTAAAGACAATGTCCTCTGCGCCTAACATTTTCATATTTTAGATACAGCATCCTTTAGCATATTTGTGTTTTGTTTCAATGTATAGATAATGATTATGCATTAACTATTATTGATATTATACAACATACAAGCTATGCCACAAGGGGCCGAAAGCCGATATTATGTGGGTGCCATCTTTCTAGAACATTTTTCTGTATCAGTGTTCTTTGTTTTCCAAAGAACATCCATAGGTTTTGTTTAGGCGGTCAACCCTTTCATATTATTTTCTTCCGAGTATTTTTTGACTCAAAGAAGACATCATGCTGTCTCAAGTAGGTTTGAACACTGCAAAAGCGCAACAGTCAAGCCTTAACACCTGGACTAGATGTACGCACTCACTGCAGATTGTACTTTTTCTTGTGATTGTCTTCTGCAAGTTGATGCTGTCACTAATTGCACCTATTCCCTAGCTAGCTGATAGCCTGATCTTTAACACAAAAATGTCGTGACTGGCAGTCTCACTGAACCTAGGATCTTGTGTCTCATACCAAAGGCCAAAAAATGAAGTGGCCTGAATGAATGACTGGACGGCTGGATAGTGGTTTCATCTCAGCAAAACGGGGTGATTTTAAAATAATTGAGCCTGATGTACTGTTCCTCTCTATCTGGAAACACTAAGACTCAGTTAAGCCAAGTGCTTGCTCTCGCCAATCTTTCTTTTTTTTTGGGGCCCATTGGAAATGCTTGTTTCTTTTTTAGGTTGAAGTAGTGATGTTTTTGATTGCTCACATGTTACTCTTTGCTATAGATTTACAAGTGAGACGTTTTTATTTTGTCTCTTTTTATTTATATTATTAGTTAATAGTTAATATGTCTGTTTTTTTTAAAACTGGATTCTCTAGGTGGAACGGTCACTGGCACATGTGGAGGTGAAGAACAAAGAATCAGCATATCAAGCATGGCTTGGTTACTATAATTCTAATAAAAATGTTGGCCGTGACAAGTATCAGCTTGTAGCTCTGGCCAATGAGTTCAGCCAAAGCATGGGGCTCAATAATCCTCCTGCCATTCCTAAACTTGTCCTTAGAAAAATGGGGCTTAACAATATTGCAGGTCTGCGGGCGAAGTAGTTTTACCAACATGGGTACTTCCAAAATTTTGGACACATTGTTCACTATCGCCTTTGCGAAAATCTTTTCCTCTGCAGACAAAAAGGAGTACATCAGGTATTTTATTGACATTTGGCGGATGCCAGATGCCTTAAGTTTTTTAATCACTGCATGCATTTCATTTAGTATAGCCCAAGGTAATCGGCGATTGTATAATTTGAGTGATCTTGGGATTGACATGGAAGGCCTTGTAATTTATGGATTACTTGCATCTCACAAATGTCATTAGTGCTCAATATTTTTGGAGAATGAAATGTGCATGTTACCTAGGACTGAGTTATGGAGTTGAGAACCTAGTGTTATTCTTGGTCTGACAGTCATCAAATGACCATTATTCATGTAGTGAATATGGATATATATCATGTGCAAGTTCAAGTTGGGAAGTTTTGCAATTTTTAAATTTAATCTGAGTTCAGTCTAATCATTCGTATGTAATCATTTTTCTGATTTGTCAATCATCATTTATGTGTCAAGTATAATATGTCATGTAAGTAGCTTTAATCGATCCAAAATATAAAGTTGATTCTAGAGGAGTCATTTGAACTCCCAGGTTGGATGATACAAGTTTAGATTCAAGATTGATACCAGTGAACTGTTTGTAAAGTCATTTGAGGTTGGTATTAAAATGGCCTCGCCACTCACCAGCTTTTCAACCTCGTTTCCTCCCATCCTGGTTTGTAAATTACACGAATAACCATCTACATATTAAGAATCTTTTTATTTGTGCATATTAAGTATTTTTGATATGGCGTTTGATTCTTTTATTGGACTTGGTGGAAGAGGCACTGCATGCGTGGAGTTGAAGAACAAATAATCAGCATATGAAGCATGGCTTGGTTACTATAATTCCAATAAAATTATTGGCCGTAACACTCATCAGCTCTTTCAAACCCAAAGCATGGGGTACGAGTCCTGCCATTGCTAAACTTGTCCTCAGAAAATGGGGCTAAGTATCTCAGGTCTGTGGGCAAATTGGTTTCACAAACACCTTTACTTCCAAAACTTCCCAAAAATTGTTCATTGTAACCTTGAAAGAGACTTTTTCCCTTGCAGGGAATAAAAAAGGAGTGTTTAAGAATTTTCTCAACATTTGGCAGATGCAAGCTACCTGTAGTTTTTCACCACGTGTATTTCATTTAGTGTAGCCCATGCTAATTAGCAATGGTATACTCCAAGGGTTATTTCATCTAACAAATGTTATTGGTGGTTAACATTTCTCTTGAATGAAAATAGATATGTTACCGAGGCTTGAAGTTGGCTTTTTTCACCAACATGGCAAGCCCCGAACTTAATCTGATTACATAAAAAGTACAAATTCTTTTTTTTATAATTTTATTTTTTGAATTCTAATTAAAAATGCATCTCAAAAGGATAAGAGAGTTTTACGGTGTAAATCAAAATTTTTCTTGATTAATCAATGTGAAACTAAAGATACCCTCTCACCAAAATATGGGCTATTTATAACATCAATTCTAGTCCAATTGTTCTATGATCTGCTTTTATTTTCCACCGTTACACCATCAACCATTTACCTCAAAGCAGTCAAGCGTATCTTAGGTGCAGGTTTTGCAATTTTTTAAATTTGATTCTTATCTCGATTGGATTTTGGAGGGAGAGAGTTCGGAACAGCAGCGAGGCGGTGGAGAATCTTTGCCGCCGAACGCAAACGCGTCGAGTCAACGGCCAGACAAATACAAACCCCGGCTCCCGGCCCGTTTTAGTTGAAACCCAATCCAATCTTCTCTAGAAGGCTAACAGAGAGGCGGAGCCCATTCCCGAACCCTAATGTCGGCCCTAGCCCTCCAATGAATCCTCGTCTAACTCTAATTTTCTCCTCCCTGCTTTCCGCTTTACCAAATCTTCCTGCCAAAATCCTTCCTCTTTTCCTCCGCAAACCCTTCATCCATGGCGGACTCTGGCGAGGTCTGCAACTTCTTCCGAAAGCCCATCAAGAACAAGAACATCCGCAAGCGTAAAGCTGCCAAATCCAGTGACGACGACGACAACGACGAAGAAGGCTCCCAACCTTCCTCCTCCGTCGCCCAGAGATCCAAGAAGCCCGTCCCCGCAGACAACAAGCTCCACTTCTCCACCGCCCGCTCCGCCAAGCCCTCCGGCGACACCACTGGAGACGATGACGACGAGGGCGACGAAGCCGCAGGAGGGCGAGCCAGCGCTCTCTTCCACTTCGAGTCCTCCAAAGAGATCCAGGTCCAGCACGATAGCCGCGCCACGGCGGTCCTGGAGACCGAGACCGAATTCTCCAAGGACGCCCGGGCCATCCGGGAGCGGGTCCTGAAGCAAGCCGACGAGGCGCTCAAGGGGAAGTCCAAGGGCGACGACAAGGTCTACCGTGGCATCCACGGCTACACCGACTACAAAGCTGGGTTCCGGAGGGAGCAGACGGTGGCCGGGGAAAAGGCTGGTGGCGCCCACGGTCCGCTCCGGCCCTCCGCCAACATCCGGTTGTCGGCGAGGTTCGACTACCAGCCGGATATCTGTAAGGATTACAAGGAGACGGGCTACTGCGGGTATGGGGATTCCTGCAAGTTTTTGCACGATAGGGGGGATTACAAGTCCGGGTGGCAGCTGGAGAAGGAGTGGGAGGAGGTGGAGAAGGCGAGGAAGAGGGGGTTGGCTTTGGGGGTTGGTGCGCCGGAGGGGTATGGTGGCGATGATGAGGATGATGACGACGACGATTCATTGCCCTTCGCGTGCTTTATATGCAGACAACCGTTCGAGGAACCGGTGGTGACAAAGTGCAAGCACTACTTCTGCCAGCATTGTGCTCTAAAGGTTTGACTTGTTCTTCTTTCCCTGCTGCTTTTGTTTAAAATCCACGAATTGATCGAGCGTCTATATTCGATATTCTGTAGATATGAATATGTGCTTGTTCCTGTTTCGTCAATTGGGAATTTTCTTTGTATTTTTGAGGATTTTAGAATACAGTTGGGAATAGTTCCATCTAACCCATGTGGACATTGGCGATGCTTTGAGGATAGTTCAAACTATCTTCTTGTTGATGTCAATATATGCTGAGTAACATTTGTATGTCCATCAATGAAATATTATCATTGATTTTTTGCCTCCATCAAGTGGGTACTAGTTCTTGCATCGGCACCCTTTGCATTGTTTTAAGACTTGAAGATATGGATGGAGATCTGTTCTATGATAGATGCTATCAGTCTCTGGGATTATGTGATGATTATCTTAATGTCTTTGGATTATCTGTATTTTTTAATTATTAGGCTTTGTAGAACTTTTTGTTGGGTTGTCATGAATATTAGTGATCATCAAACATCAATCCAAGAGTACTTTTGTTTCCTTTTTCTAATTCTAGGTGTCCGGTGGAGAATAAATCTTAAGAAACCTGGAAGATTGGAAATCTTTTTCTTATTTGCTGTAAGGAGAAAGAAAAGCTGCGTTTTATAAGTATGATTTTTAATCTTGATAATTAGGATCACTTGTTGGAACTACCGATGAAATCTAGTTGATAAATCAAGATACATATTTTTCTCAAATTGGACCTTGCTCATCTTGTCCATGTAGAAGTTATGAAGTGCAATTTTTTTTTTGCAACATAGGCTGAAGTCTAATGATGACGATTATATTCTGTTCATGGTAATGCAGTGTTTGAGCCTTAAGTTTTTTTCCCCTTAAAAATACGCGATAAATTGTCAATTTTATTTGACTAGGGGAGGTGCAAGTCTGGAGGAAACATTTACAAGTCATTCTAAACATTTCTAGCAAATCCAGCTGTTGTGGCCCATCACCTTTTCTGACCTCCCTCCTTAAGTTGTTGCTCTTCTAGCCTTCCTCTATCTCATTGCACTCTTGACGACACATGAGTAGCTTGGACATCTCACTTAATTTCTTGAAGCTTACTAGAAACCATATTCCCTCCTTGCATGCATGCTAGCCCTATTCAAACCATAGCAATTTCCCAAAAGATGAAACGGGGAAAAGGAGACCCTAATCTCTTCTTTCCCTTGGTTATCTATTATTGCAAATCCCCCTTGGTTATCTATTATTGCAAATCCATATATGCCCATCCCCATCTTTGCCCATTGCAATTTGAGTATTTTCCTGGTCTGCAAACGATTTTTGATTCTTCATGATCAGTCCAAGAGTGAAAGTTGAAACTTTGAAAAGGATCATGCATAGTATTGGAAAAATAAATATTGTTTTCCAGAGCTGTTAGCCTTTATCTCTACTTCATCTGGGGTCTTTTCTGATCTTGTTGTAAGCTGATCTTTCTTCTTCCTCCTTTTCCTTTCTCCAAATTTAAGAACATGGAAGTTAATGATTTTCAGGTAACTTGATTGTTTCTTGCTTGGTCTGTTATAATTGAAATTATGATTCCTCCCTTGTTTGAACCATATAGGGTTTATTTAAATATTGAATTTAGACATACTCAAAATAATGGATCTTTTTTATTAATATTGAAACAAGAGTGGCATTCAATCATTTCTTGTTATTTTTATTCAACAAGGAGGCTCCTTGTTGTCAGTAGGTATATTATTAACTGAATCAAAATGAATTGTTTTTGAGACTCTGATGAGAGTTTATATGGGCCAAAGATTTGATGTTTGCTCTTTAAACTTTTCTGTATTTTATTAGCAACCATGCTTGATAATGAGCTCTTTCTTTGTTTCCTTCGTAATTCATGCTTAAACCTGATTTTTTGTCATATATCCTATACCTCATTTGCCAAGATATAATTTGCTTTCTTTAGGTTTTAAATCATTATTTTTGTTCCAAAAATATCCATTATTTAATTTCACACAATATTTGTTTACTTTCCATCTTGAACTGCAGCATCATGCAAAAAACAAGAAGTGCTTTGTGTGCAACAAACCAACACTTGGCATATTCAACACCGCTCATGAGATCCAGAAGAAGATGGCACAAGAAAAATAGTGAGCTTGGATGCTTGAAGAGTTCTACTTCTTTAACAGATTATTTGCACCCTGTTCTTTTTTCTTCTTACTGTTAAACTTTTTGTAACTTCAGTAATATATTTTATTTTTCTTTGTATGCTTGGCAGAGCGGAAGAGTTATGACCTGTATTATATGCTAAGTAGTTCTATAAAACTTCTCTAGTAACATTGCCAAGGGCAACTAGTTCATCAATGTTTAACTATTGAGCATGCCAAACATGAGCATGTAAACGCTGCTGAATTATAGCTTGGACTAAATAAATGATGAGATTTAGTAATTGCTTAATATTGTCAATTATTATTTACTTGAATTTTCTTTAAAATAAATGATGATGTCTATCTTTCATTTAGTATAACATTTATTAATCTTAGTTTTGATTTTGAATATCACAACTGGTAGTTTTAACGATATAAGAAGCTGGTTCAAAAATTTTATGAACTGGCTTTAAGCATAGAAAATATAAAATGGCTGTATAAGTGGCCTAGGACTGACTCTTAGTTTGCTTGTGCGTGCGTGGGCATGAAGAGAGAGAGAGAGAGAGAGAGAGAGAGAGAGAGAGAGAGAGAGAGAGAGAGAGAGATGCAAAGGTCTACAAACCAAGATGTGTGCAAAACCATTGACTTGCCATCACCGGTATGAAAAATAAAATTTTGAAAAAATAAAATGCTTAAGCTATAACTGTCACTCGGCCTCTCTTTCAGGATGTGAACAAATATTTTTTTCTGAAAACAAATTAGATATCTTTGATTTGTACTAGAAATTCGGGACCTGGAAGGTAAGAGAGCTGGAGTCAAAGGACTTCAGATTTTTTTTCACTGGTTCTTGTGACAAATCTGTAGTTGCCAGACGGCTCTAAATTTTATTGCTCTATTCATCAATTGCATCATCTTTATGTTAATTATATTAGTAACATAAGTACAGTACATAGCATGCAGTATAGCAATCCAGCAGGCAATGATTCAAGCATGTATCTTATAAAACTGGGAATAAAGGTTGGAGGATCTGTAAAAGTTAGTTTTTGCAAAATATTCTTTAGAGTTATATTTTGGTTTTTGGCAAAATATTCTTTTAGTTATATTTTGGTTGGTCCTATTTATCATTGTTGGGCAACAAAGAGAATCTAGATCTGTTAAGTGTGATCCGTCGACATCAACTTATTCATTTTGTCTATATAAATGCTTTTGTTGTTTTATGAAATGTGAGAGATCTATTGACAAAGTGGGGTGAATGTGGAGTAGAAGTTGGTTGTACCTGGGTTAATAGGTTTACGTATATGGTAATGACATGTGCAAATGTGGTGGTGAAATATGGGTGTTGATTTTGTATTGGGTCTTGCTTCAGTGGTTACACCCCTCTGCTTGATGGTCAGAGGTTTTGTGTTTAAATGAGTCTTCTGTGGTGCATTTTTAAGAAGCTAAATGAAGATAATCATGGTGCAGGTGGATCTCCCACAATTTCTTTCAAAGAAATGTGGCTTTCTGATACAATTGAATGGGACTTTGGAAAATATCTAGAAGGGGGAGCATAGGATATTTTTTTTTGCGGCCTAATTTTAATTTATGTAACTCTATCATTCTCTCTCTAGCTCAAGTAGGCTATTTGTGTGACATCTTAGGGGTGAACAGGGATTTGTATAGATGATGTGGAAGGAAGAACTGTCTCTATGGAAGGCTATGATCTATCAATTCTGAGATTTTTTAGAATCTGGTATCTCATGAATATAGGAAGGTGTGTGATTGGTGGCCTCGTAATATCTCCATTCTCCATCCGTTGCGCCCTTTTCTTGGGTCTGTTACCTACATGGATAAATTGGTCCAGCATGCATATTTTAAATGTTTTTATGACACCTTTAGTGGCAGTCGAGTATAAATATCATAAAATTGGTATAAATGAATCTAACGATTCTCTTAAGATCGTGGTTGGCAGGATAAATAGAGAAGGTACTAATCTTAAATATTAGATGATTGTGGTTGGCAGGATGAATGGAGAAGAAGGTACTGATCTTAAATATTAGATGATTGGTTAATGGTTATAGGGTACTGATCTTCAACCGTTAGATGATTGTTTGTAAGAGACCTGTCTGTGAGTTGCATTGTGCGCTTACACATTAAGACGGTGCAGGTCAGCAGTAACGCAACAAATATAGACTATTTCGGAAATGATTTCATCTTTACGGTATTTAACGTACTTTTTTCAAGGCATGCGGGAAAATTTAAGGTTTTTATTTATGCGTAGTTGACTGGTTGTTTCCAATTTCCAATATACTAACCCTTTGACATTAGAAATGGCTCATCCTGTTTCTTGATTCGTTTCTGCCATTCCAAGTATAAATATCTGTCAGTGAATCCGGGATGTGACGAATTGACCATTTCTGGTACTTAAACCTTAATCCTTGGACCAAGAGTTCCTTTAACATCATCTGATACTTAAACCTTAATCCTTGGACCAAGAGTTCCTTTTAACATCATCTGATTATCGGTAAAAGTACTGGATTAACTTCTCTTGTACTTTATCTTATTTTTTATTTATTTATTTTTATTTTTAGAAAAAAAAGATAGGAAATAAATCCCGGTGTAGCTACTCCCGCAGGCCATAATCCCGTCAGGTAATGTTCGATATGATGTGTTTAGATTGGCGCAGTCTCTTCCCACCTAATGATGGGTACGTCAACCTAACATCACTAAGACGTCGGCCAGAACTAACCAAATGATGCGTACGTCAACCTAACATCACTAAGACGTCAGACGTCGGCCAGTAGTTCGGAGACAAAGGGAGAGATCCTGACATCTCATTCATGCAAACTGTCGAGGACTCCAAGTAAATCTTGGATTTAATCGAGTCACCAGCCGAATCATGTCTCGAACCGCCGTCCTGTTGGTAATGAGGCAAGACCTTTACCAACCGGGCTACTGTCTTAGTAGTATACTTTATCTCGTTTTACCATGGAGTTTTCTGACGTTGAATTACTCGGCAAACTTAGGTGCCCTTATACATGTTGCACTTACTAGATTCACACCCAGGTCCCGATGGTGGATTCATCTGTACCTTAGCAAATCAGACTTACTTGATCTGTCAGTGATCAAACCATAGCATGTGAACCCTGAATTTTATTTTCAAGATGTATGAAGTTGTACTTTGGAGCATACCTATGATGTTTTTTTTGATGAGCACCTACAGTATTTATTACACCCATTTAGGGCTGGAAATGGACCGGCCCAAAAGCTCATTGTTTGGAGCTGGACTGGGCTAGCTCAATAAATTTCGGGCTGGCCTGAAATTGGTTCAGGCTGTAGACGAAATTTTAAAAATATTCGACTAGTCCTGGGGCTGTAAAATAGAGTCCATTTAATTTTTGGGCCAAATGGATGTCCGGATTCGATCCAAAAATTTTTAAAATATAGTTTTTGGGCCGGCCCATTTCCAGCCCTACACCCATTAGAAATTGCTTGGAGAGAATGATTTGCGTTGATGCTGTTTTCAACAGTATTAGCTCGATCAATTTATCCATTGTAACGATTCCACAAATCTCTTTCTAAACTATCATCACCCTTGGTATTATTCCTGCTTAAGTTTACTTAACCGGAAAACTTTATAGTAGGCGTGATGGAAGTGTAAGTCCGGGCCACGATGTTCTCCTTATGGTTTGAAACAGTGGATGCAATGTGCCATGCATTTGACGGCACGTCGTGGTATATTTCGAGCTTGCACTAAAGGTTTGGCGCAGTCGCGAGTGGCTCGGTCACCGGTCGGTCAGCCACCTCACCCAGCCCATTGCAAGGACGTTAAGTTTACCTTGGGTGACCTTATCCAGAGTACTCCAATTCTAACATCGGCGTTTATGTTATGTTGGGCACGACTTTGTAACGGGCTTGAGCGGTCACCAAGACCAACCGTCCAAGAAGATTAGAATGTCTCCTAATTTGTTCTTTTATCCTGGAAACATTTACCCAACAAGCCTAAAACCAATCCACGCGGTATTAGCTTTATTGAATGAGACATAAGCGATAGAAAATCAGTAATCTTTTACAATTGTGTAGCTTTCTAATGCCAATTTTTTTTATGGAAGTAGCGATATGTGTGATTCTTAGCTGTTCTGGGCCCGATGAACTTGATTTATAAGTAAGGGGTCATACTTTAACGTCAACCATGTCACTTTTTTGATGGGAACATTTCTTTGTGATTATCCGTGCCGTCCTGTATGTTTTTTTTTTTTTTTTTTTTTTTTTTTTTTTTTTTTTTTTTGATTTAGTGCATTGCATCTGCATATATCTACTATTTAACAAGAAAAAATCTTGTTGACCTAACGCAACTTGATAAAAAAGATATTTTTACTGTAGGTTTTAATGGAATGACTTTTGTCGTTGCACTACCTGTAGAAGTCTGCCACCGATAGAGAAGTTTGTTATGGTGGTGGAAACTATAACTTTCGTCATTGGATTTTCTCATAAATAATAAATTTAAAATAAAATCGTTTCCTACATTAGTTTCATTTATATTTTAAAATAATTTTTATTTAGTGGCGCATGTTTCTAGAAGTAATTTTATTTGGGAATTAAATATATACGTGATGAGTTTTGAGATACATGTATTGTTGCATATGCAACTCATAAAATGTTCTATATGCTATAGAGGCCTAACCCTCTAGAGATGGTATACTTTTCAATTATTTGAACATATACATATACTTTTCAATTTACTAAATGGGTTGCATCCCTATCCTACTAGTAAGATGACTTTACAATGACGTGGGGGCTAACCCCCCACTCTCAATATCCCGAAGGTCTACAAGCTAAGCTTCGCCTTCCTTATTCGAGACCCATCATTCTTCAGGTAGGCGGCAGCCATATTGTCAGGCAAAAAGTGGCAACAGATCACTCGGATTAATTGTCCCCCTAGTCTCGTCAATTTTTGGCTTGATTGAATTTTGGCCGAGGCACTATTGCACTTTCTTTCGATGGTTTTGACTTGACCCTTTTTGATTAAACTCTACGTCTTGAGTCCCTCAGTTCTAGTTAACCCTCGATTTCGATCAAGATAACCAGGCTGATCTCGAGTCCTTGATCGGGAACAAGTGAAGGCTCAGGTAGCGCTTCTTTAGATAGCTATATAAGACGCTGATTAATGCTCATACCTATGCACTTGGCAGCATGATTAGAGGGCCAAAAAATCTTTAGTGAATCCTCGCAATTAAAAGGAACGTGACTAATTCTATATAGCGATCCTTATTGTCATTAAGGAATTTGGTCAGAATGCACAAGAGACAAAGTGATGGTTCCAATTAAAGAGAAGTCAACATTCTGGTCAAACAGAGTGATCCACCAATACCCAACGGGATCGAATCTCCAGATCTATCACTTCTCATTGTTGATGCTGAACCCTTAATCGACTTTTACACCATCAAAAATCATTGAACGGTCACCTTGAATACCTGTAAAACAAATCCCTGACTGGAGGTTTTCCGGTAGGAGACACTCTGATGTCTAAGTTTGTAGAATTCAAGCAACAAATAGAGAATCCCAAGAAAACCAAAATTAAGGGTACTTCACTTTTTTAGCTTAGCTTGCCTACGAAGGTCCCCTCTTATATTTATTTATAGATGTTCGCCTTAACAGAAGTTAGTTGGAAGAAGTTTTATACAGTTAATCTCAATGTCATTCTGTTGAAACTAACCTGAACTTGTAACAACGGATAGTCGTTATAATGTTATTCAGTTATGATAACTATTTTTTGAATTGGTCGACAAAATCTAATCAATGATTTATTTGGGGGTGGTTTACCTGCTATTCTTTAAGTCTGAGTTGGTCAGACTTTATGAGTTGGTCGGATAGTTGTGCCTTATAGATGAGTCGGCCGGATTTTATATCGCTGGCTTACTTCTAGGCTTTTAGCCTTTTGCCAGTCAATTCGACTATCCCGTCGTAACACTTGCCCTCCACTCCCAATTTCAAGATGTGCTACCGTCTTGAAAGATGGGAGTTGTAGCGATGAAAAACTTGTTTTTCTGATTTACTAATGCTTTCTTGGCGAGTTATTTTCATTGTCAAAGGCCTCGTAGAAGGGGCATCTTCTAATGATGATGAATCTTGGAGTCAGCTAGTAAAATTGATTTGTTTTATTTTGGAGCGTTACGTCATTATCAGGTATCAAATTTCTATTATCGTCAGAAACATTCTCATGGATCAAGATGTCGCATCAATTTTTCTTCTGTCGGCTTCGTATCTTCAGTTGGAATCTTGATTCGTGGCACGATCAGAGACATCCCATGTTGTTTGAGGAAGAAATAACAGCCATCATCGTCTTTCATTACTGATAGCAGCATTCTCTCGGATCAAGATGTCGCATTAGTTTTCCTTCTATCGGCTTCGTATCTTCGATTGGGATCCTGATACGTGGCACAATCAGGGGCATCTCACACCGCTCGAGGAGGGGATCATAGCCGTCATCATCCTTGATATAAAGAACTTCCCTCTTCCAGGGAAGTTTCCTCTTCTAGGGTTTGAGATTTTCGTCATTCGAGTTTTCTCCAGTTTAGGGTCTCTATCTTCTTCTCGACCTCTTTCTTCCTCTGAGTTTTCCTTCTACAGGTCAGCTTTCGTCTCTTTCCTTTTTCTTTTCCATCATGGTTAGGATCTTAGAGGTCTCTGCCATCAACAGATCTTCAACTTTTAGGGGAGAAGCCGAGGAGCAATCCTCTTGCAACTCTAGTTCTTTGAGGGTGGGCGGTCCTCACAAGGAGGACTTCTATCCTGATCTAGTTAGGAGTTCTCTCGACGAGTCTAGGTTAGCTGTCCTGTGGGATTATTACAAGATTTTGCAGGATTTTTTAGCATTTACCCCCTAATCTAATGATAGGATAAATAGGTCTCCTCCCGGTAGGTCTCCTCCCGGTAGCATAGCTGTTTATGAAGAATACCTGAAGGCAAGTCTTAATTTCCCCCTTCATCCCTTTATCATTCGACTCTTTAACCTGTACCACATAGTTCCTACATAGCTAATTCCAAATAGTATTTAGATTATCTGTGCCTTCCTCGTTCTTTCTCATAACCTTCAAATTGAACCCAGGACTTTCCTTTTTTGCTCCTTCTTTGTCCTAAAGAAAGACTTTCATGGCCAAGGATGGTGGGTTATTGGTCCCTGTCATGGCCAAAGGTTCATTTTAGAGTTTTCGTCTGGCATTCATGAATGAAAGCCCTGTTTCTTTTTCCTATTATCTATCCAACTTTTGGACTTTAGTATCGAGTGGAGGAAGCCCCATTTGACTCCGAATGATGAAAAAAGGTCCTTATAGTCAACAAAGAAGATTACGAGAGGATTCTTGGGATTGAGGTCCCTCTGATGAAGGAGTTATTAAATGAACAGAGCTTCTACCTTGCTCGAATTAGCATGTTTCCTAGTTTAGGTACTTTCCGATGGATGAGTCATACTTTTCTTTCTTTTCTCTTCGTTTACTTCTTTTAACTGACTGACCTTTTTCTCTTTACTCTTTGTAGATGAAAGAATGAGACCGGATATGAGAAAGCTCCACCAAGCCATTCGAAAGAGGCTGGCTACTGCCCCTTCAAGAGAACCTGAAGGTTCAAAGAGGGCACGAATAGCCGCTACTTTTTCAGAGGTCCTGACAAGAGAAATCATTCTGATTGTGATGAGGACGACCTCAGATGACGACAATGTCCCACTCATGAATCTCCAACCAAGAGCTCTTCCATCTATCGAGCAGTCTTCTAAGCAGCCGTTAATATCTCCTTCTGCCAATGCTTTCTTATCACAGGTTAGTCTGCAGGATAAAGGCAAAGCCCCTTAAGTCGGTATAGAATTTGGAGGCCAGCAAGCCGAAGGGGAGCCAGAGTAGTTCGTGAACTTCAACATTTACTTCGATGACTAGGGGTTGGAGAACCCCGAACTGGCTTGTCGATTGTTGAAGGCCATCATTCTCCCAATAGATTGGGAGATGACGAAGGCTCGTCGTCTGGACGAGGCTCTTCCTACCCTTTACTCGAGTCTCCTCAAGATAATTTTTTCTCCATTTCTCCTTCTTTTATATAAATATTTTTTCAACTGACTTCTATTGCCTTTGCCTTTCAGTTTATCCATGAAATTTCACTAATTAAGGATAGTGTATCTGGCTTCTCTGAGCTCAGCCACAATCTCCGTGAGCAACTTGAGATAGCTAAGGCCGACAAAGAAGTTATGGAGGAAATGAGGAGGAGCCTAGAGAAGAAACAGGAGAAAAGCATCATCGACAATTCATCTTTAGAGAAAAACTTGAAGGCAATGCAGAATAAAGTGGTTGAGATTAAGGCCAAATTAAGAAAGAAAAAGAAGCTCCATTCTTCAGAGGTGCTAATAAAGGAACTAATGTCAAAGGCTAATGAAGCCTCGGCATTACAATCCATGGCTGAAGAAAGGGTAGCGCTCATAGAGAAGAAAGCCCGTCGAGTAGTCGAGGACTACAAGAAGTCCTCCACCATTGTTGATAAAATGATAGAGACGGGGGTGGTCAGCTACCAGATGGGCTTCTCTAATTGTTAGAAGAGAGTTTCGAAGCTCTATCCCCATTTGGATCTCTCTAGCATCAACATGGATGAAGACACTGAAGAGGAAGGTGATGAACAAGTAGCAGAATAGCCCGAAACTATTGCCCCTCTCGAAGTCGTCAAACAGGCTAAGGGAGACCAAGGGAGTACTGATCTCAAATTGAATGCCATCGAAGATCAGCAATAGATTGTAACATTTTCCTTTTATTTTTATATGAACTTTCTTTTGTATGAATATATGTATGTATGTATCAAACTTTTGAGATATCAATGAATCACTCTTTCATCAAATGTATTCTTTGTATTGTTGTCTTTGTGTACAAAAAACTCCAAGTAGTGAACTTTCGATATTTTATACCATATCCTTCGTGATAACCTTATTTTCGTCAAGTACCGATCCTTCAAAAAAATAGGCTCTTAGTAAAATAGATGCTTGAAAAGATAAGAATGCACTACATCAATGAATCTCTTTTTCATCAAATGTATTCTTTGTATTGTTGTCTTTGTGTACAAAAAATTTCAAGTAGTGAACTTTCAGTATTTTATACCATATCCTTCACGATAGCCTTTTTTCGTCAAGTACCGATCCTTCAAAAAAAATAGGCTCTTAGTAAAATAGATGCTTGAAAAGATAAGAATGCACTACATCTTTAGCAAACTTAGATGTCGAGCTCTCGGTAGTTTTTGAGTAAAGACAAGTACCAAATCTTCGACAAATTCACGAGATTGGATATTCAACTTTTAGTAAATAGTAATATGTCAATCTTTTTACAGGTACTCCTTTTGTCAGATATATCGATCGAATCGGTTGGTTAGGCCAACCTTTCATTTATTGGGCATACCAATTGAATCGGTTGATTAGGCCAACTCTTTATTTGTCAGACATATCGATTGAGTCGGTTGATTGTGCCAACTCTTCATTTATCAGACATACCGATTGAGTTGGTTGACTAGATCAACTATTATTTATTGGACATACCAATTGAGTCGGTTGATTAGGCCAACTCTTCATTTGTTAGATATACTGATTTAGTCGGTTGATTAGGCCAACTCTTCATTTGTCGGGCATACCAATTGAGTCAATTGATTAGACTAACTCTTCATTTATCGGACGTACTGATTGAGTCAGGTGGTTAGGCTAACTCTTTGATATAAGGAATAACATACTCTTATGAAAAGTATCCAAAGGAGAGCTTTATTGATAGTATATGCACAGATTTTCTACATTCTATGACCAGGTGATCCGGTATCCATCCAAGCTTTCAATTCTATAAGCTCTAGGACGTATTACTTCAGTAATTCGGTAAGGCCCTTCTCAGTTAAGAGAAAGTTTTTCTTGTTATGTTGATTTGGATACTTTGGATCTTCACAGTACTAAATCTCTAGGCCAAAAAACTCTGGCTTTAACCCAGAAATTTTAATACTGGGTGACCTTATATTGGTATGTGGCCATTCTCAGATGAGCTTAGAGCCTTGTACCTTCTAGTGGATCTAAGTTCATCCTTTGTTGCTATGAAGTTTTTGATTCTTTGAAATGATCAATCCTTATGGATTGTAAGCTAACTTCCACCAGGATTACTACTTCACTCCCAAATGTCAAGTTGAATAGCGATTCCTTAGTGGAAGTTCGGGAGGTCATCTAATATGCCCAGAGAACTGAGTTTAGTTTTTCAATCCAAAATTCTTTTGGTTCATTTAATTTGATCTTGAGATCATGGAGAATTATCTGATTCGTCACTTTTGCTTCACCATTTGATTGGAGATGTCCGACGGAGGTTAACTTGTGATATTGAGTGCAGAAATATTTGAGTCTTTGATTATTAAATTATCTTCCATTATCGATGATAATTGCATGCGGGATTTCGAATCGATGATTATATAATTTCTGACAAAGCCTTCGACCTTCTTTTCAGTTATATGAACCAAATGTTCATCTTTAACTAGAGCTATCAATGGGTCGGGTCCGGACCCGAGACCTGTGGGTATTTACCCAATGGGTCCGGGTCTGGGTCTAAATCTGGACCCGTATACTCGACTCAGATCCGAACCCGTTTAGTCATATTAAATAGATCCGGATCTGGATATGTAATATCCAGACCTGACAGACACGAGATCCGATTATATAAAATAATATTATATATATTTATATATATTTATATTATTAGGGATCATCAGATCATGATCCAACGGTTTGAAATCACAGGTTGCTTTTACTATAAAAGCCCTTCGCCATTGTGCCCTAACATTTTTTCCTTCCATCGAATCCCTAAATCATCCTTCCACCCCTCGATGGTCGACACCTCCCCCCCTCCGCCCCTCAACTCGCCACTCAGCCCCCCCGCCATGGGCCTCGCCATCATCCAAAAAAGCACCCCCTACCACCTTGCAAACCTCTCTCTCTTCCATCTCTCTCACTCTCTCTTTCTCTATCTACAAACATTGTAGCGGACAGAGAGGGGCAGTGGACTGTATTTAGGGTGCTGCCAGATCGATGTGACCGGTCGAGAGGCCTCCCCGTCCCCTAAAACCTCCTCCCCTTCTATCTCTCTTTCCTCTCCCTTTATCTTTTTTTGGTTGGAGCTGTCAGTGGGAGATGGACTTCGGTGAGAAAAGGTCGTATCGTCGCCAGTGAGCCAAGAGCTAGAACTCTCACCCTCCTCTACCTCGTTCTAGAACTATACGGAACTTCTCCATCTCTCTCACGCCGACTCTACTTAGCCTTCCAATGCAACCTATGAGCTAAGGCTCGCATCTTGCGATGGTTTCAGGGATCTGTTTTTATGTTAGTCTCCATCCCATGAGTTTAATCTTGCCTTTCGGTCCGTTTCGATGCCAACAGTAGCGACCACGGCAATGGCATGCGGTTGGAGAGGATGGATGGCACCGATATCTCCCGCACCGGTGCACCGTCTTCATGATGCCCGTCTGGGAGCTCAACCTCCCCTTTCTTCGAGGTAAATCGCGTCCCTCCACCGCTCTCCCTTTCCCCTTTCTCCAAGGTAAATCATGTCTGGCATCGGATATCCATTCGAATTTGGATCTGGGACTGGATACCCGGGATCCATTCAAGTCCAGGTCTGGTATTTCAAAATTAGACTCGTTGGGTATTCGGGTCCGGGTCTGGATCCAGTAGCTAAGATCGGGTCTGGGTCTGGATATCTGGGTTCTGACTCGAACCCGACCCGTTGACAGCTCTAGCTTTAACCCATTTGGTAAAGTAGTTGATAGCTGTAATAATAAATTTTCTCTAACCAGAAGCCGAGAAAAATGGACCGAGAATATCCATCCCCACTGAGCAAATGGCCAAGCAATTAATTGAGTTAATTAGCTTGCAGGATGCCTTTGAATATTAGAATACCTTTGGCATGGATCACATTTTTTGACAAAGTCAGCTGCATCCTTTTAGATAGTCGGTCATAGTATCCTTGGTGTATTATTTTGTAAGTCAGGGATCTATCCTTAGGTGATCACCATATATTCCCTCATGCACTTCTTTGAGAGCATAATCAGCATCCGAAGGCCCTAGACATATCAACAGAGGTTATGTAAAAGATCTTTTGAGAGAGTCCCTTCTATGATCATATATTGTGAAGCCATCCACCGTATTCATTTGGCTTCAATGGCATCTTCGGGCAATACTTCTTTATTCAAATACTTGATGATGGGATCCATCTAGCTAGGCTCTTATTCTACTTGCTGTATCGCCATGCCTTCTTAAATACTTGGGATTTCAAGATATTCAATATATGTCCGATCAAGGAAGTCAGGGACTGTGGTAGCCAGTTAGGAAAGTGTATCAACTTGAGAGTTTTTCGATCGAGAAAGATGAGACATTTTAAAAAAATCAAACTCAATCACAAGAGTTTATACCTTCTCCAGATATTTCATCATGATGGCATCTTGGGCTTCAAATTTCCCTTTTACTTGCTTCATGACCAATTGAGAGTCTATGAAGACTTTAATCTTTTGGACCTTGAGTTCTTGCACAATTTTTAACCTAACTAGGAGTGCTTCGTACTCGATTATTCAATGCATGGAAAGAGAAACGAAGAGTGTATTTGATAATGTCTCCTTCAGGACTAGCTAGGATCAATCCTGCTCCATAACCAACAGAATTAGATACTCCGTCTACGTGGAGTATCCATATAGAATCGAGATCTTCGTCGACCATTTCTCTTTCATTAATCATTCTTTGATCAACTTCTTCGGTGCCCAAGTGTATTGGGTAACAAAATTTGCTAGCACCTATACCTTCATTACCAGTCGTGGTTGATAGATTATATCAAATTCATCCAATTTGATAGTTCATTTAGCTATTCTTCTCGATGTCTCAAGATACTGTAGGATGGCCTTCAATGATTGATCTATCAGTACCACTATTAAGTAAGCTTGGAAGTAAGGTCTCAGATGCTTTGCTACTATGACAAGTGCATAAATCAACTTCTATGCCTTTGGATATCTTACTTCTACATCATATAATACCTTATTAGAATAGTAGATCGGCTTCTGAATGTTGTTGGACTCTTTTCTGATGAGCACCGAACTAATAGCTTCATGCGAGGCAGAGAGATATAAGTATAAAGTTTCTCCTTCTTGGGATTTCGAAAGCAAGGTGGATTGATCAGATATTTCTTCGGCTCTTCAAAGGCTCGTCGGCAATTATCTGATCATTCAAAATTTTTAGTTTATCATAGAGTGATAGGGCACGGGATCAGGGGTAGGATCGTTGATGAGCTGAGAAGTCGCTGATATTAGGGTACTACTATATATATATATATATATTTGTAGAAGGTGGTGAAGGAATAATGGAGATAAAAGGTAGAAATTTGGACTCTCATGAACTTTGGAACTCATACTCACGGAGAGATCTCTCATCTCTAGGGCATCTCACCCGCCTCACTAATGGAGCCATTAAGATAAATCTCAAAGGATAAAAGGGTGGTAAGGAAGATGGAATCAAGAAAGGGGATAACTAGACATGACCTCACATCATGTCCTGGGGTTGGGCCTCACACCCTTTCGTCACGGAGCAAAAGAGTAACTCTTTTCTAAAAAAAACTTTCATTCATCAATAGCATTTTTTTTATCTTCAAATTTAAATTTATTTGTATTGAAATCCATATTGCATTGTGATTCATGCTGCTTCGGGATCTGTGCTACTTCGAGATCCGTGTAGGTCGATGTCCCCATCATTCTCTTGAAGTGGGAAGAACTCAACTCTATCGAGTCAAGCTTCAATAATCTTCTAACTCTGGATGTGCAAGGCCTGCACACTACTTTTTTTTCTTTTTTTTATATTTTCTTTCCTTTATGATGCTTCAACTGAAGTTGACAATAAGTACTTGAAGTCGGCAAAGTGAACTGGCTTGCTTTGAGAAGCATGCAGAGAAGAAGTCAGCTCTGAATGCCGGGTTTTCATTCATGTTCGTGTGCTTTGAGGAGCATGCAACTTTCACGTTCGTGCACTACTCTTCTTCCCCATGGACGAAGGCTGGGTGGAATAGAAGAGGGCCGCGGGCAGGGAAAACCGATGAGGCTTTCATCGACGACGGCGCTGGGCGGAGACGGCGGAACGGGCAGGACGATGGCCGGCATGGATGGTGGCATGGCTGGGCTTGGCGATGGGCTCTCCGATCGGAAGGGAGGAAGGCGCTGTGGTCGGCAGCACGGATGGATCTGGGGCTGGGGATGTCCATTTGGCTGCAAGCGGCGTCCGCTACCTCCTGTGAGATTGGCGATCGACGACACGAAAAAAATAGGGGCGTGGGCTAGAAATGGTGTTGCGGGCAATGGGGTGTTGATCGGTCGGAAATGAGGGCTTTGGAGGAGGAGACCGGCAGGGCGGCGGCGAGGTCGATCTCCCCGTGCACGTTGTGGCCGAGATCGGCCTGGGCAAACTTCAAAGGGGTTGGCATTTTGGTGGCTGCGGGCGATGGAGGTCATCGTCGGGACCGTCGGCAGCAGGACGAGGCGGAGACCAAATGACAGATCCGTGTGGCTATGGGTGTGCGGCGGACTCCTATGAGATCCGGACCGGAGAGTGGTGGCGATGGCGGAGGGAGCTTCTTGGCGGGCTGTGGGTGGTTGACAAGTATTCTGGGCTTTCAATCCGACTAGATTTAGGAGGAAGATGACAGGAATAAGTCCAGAATAGAGAAGGAATAAGATCGGGATTGCGAGAATAATAGGAATAAGAAAAATAAGTTGAGGAGAGAGAAAATGAGGGAAAGATATAGAATACTCTAATTTTCTGGGCTCTGATACCAAATTGATGGGGCATGGGATCAGGGGTAGGATCGTTGACGAGTTGAGAAGTCGCCGAGATTAGGGTACTACTATATTTTTTTTTGTAGAAGGTGGTGAAGGAACAATGGAGATGGAAGGTAGAAATTAAGGATGGCAATGGGCCGGGTACATAACTATCCAAACCCAAACCTGAATACTCAATAAACTACCCAAACCCGGTCCAAACATTATCGGGACTAGTTTTTTTACCCAAACCCATTTCAATCGGTATCAGGTAATTCGGGTTTACCCGGCCCGAATCCAATTGAGTCATATTAAATATTTTTTTTTCATTTTTATCAACTTTAAAATCATCTACCATTTTATAAATCATACATATATTAAATAAATAAAATTTAACTACATTTTTAGTTCAACACTGATCCAAGAGGAGGAAGAGTTGCCAAAGAGGAAGAGAGGAGCTTGAGATTAATCGGGGTTTACCGATTACAAATTATAATTTACAATTCCCTTATTTATAGAAAATAATGATTAGGATAAAGGATTTAAGTATTTTAAAATTCAATAACTAATAATTAATAAAATATATTTAATATAATATATATTAATTATATATATTTAAATATTAAAATAATTTGGGCCGGGTTCGGGTTGGGTGTATATCTACCCAGTCCTGGTCCAAATCCAAAGTTAAGCATTTGGGTTTTATCCAAACCCGGTCCAAACCCAGTCAAAGCATTGACTACTCGGCCCAATCGGGTCGGGCAAGATCGGGTATCCATGGGTTTGGATTTTGTTGCCATCCCTAGTAGAAATTTGGACTCTCATGAACTTTGGGACTCATACTCACGGAGAGATCTCTCACCTCTAGGACATCTCACCCACCTCACTAATGGAGCCATTATGGTGAATCTCAAAGGACAAGAGGGTGGTAAGGAAGATGAAATCAAGGAAGGGGATAACTAGACATGACCTCACATCATATCTTGGGGTTGGGCCTCACGCCCTCTCCTTACGGAGCAAAAGAAGAGTCACTCTTCTCTAAAAAAAAACTTTCATTCATCAATAGCATTTTTTTTTATCTTCAAATTTAAATTTATTTGCATCGAAATTCAAATTGCATTATGAATCATGCTGCTTCGAGATCCATGCTACTTCGAGATTCGTGTAGGTCGATGTCCCCATTATAGAGCCTTACAGAAAGGCAAATACCTTTCAACTAACTGAGAGATAAATCGGCTTAATGAAGCATGCACCCGGTCAGCTATTGCACATCTGTCTTATTTAAAGGATGCCTCATATCAAGAATTGCTTGGATCTTCTCAGGATTGGCTTCTATTCCCTGATTAGTGATAAAGAAATCGAGGAATTTTCTTGAAGTCACTCCGAAAATGTACTTGATCAGATTTAACTTCATCCGATGGCTTCATAAAATGTCAAAAGCTTCCTCTAGGTCCTTGATATGATCGGACGCTTGGATGCTTTTTATTAGCATATTGTCAACTTAGGCTTTCATATTCCTTCCAAGTTATTTTTTAAAAACTTTATTGATCAGCTGTTGGTATGTTGCTCCAGCATTTTTCAGACTAAATGATATCACTTGATAGCAATACAGTCCTTTGTCAATTATGAAGGCTATCTTTTAGATCCATTTGGATTTGATTATAATATGAGAAGGCATCTATGAAACTTAGAAGCTTATGCCCCACAGTAGCGTCAACTAGCTGATCTATCCTTGGCAGGAAAAAGTTATCTTTTGGACAAGCTTTATTGAAATCAGTATAATCGATACAAATTCTCTATTTTTCATTTGCCTTTTTGACCATTACCATGTTGGCAAGCTAATCTGGATAATAAACTTCTCTTACGAATCCAGCATTGATAAGCTTGCTTACTTTTTTATCAATGAGCTTCTACTATTTGAGGGCAAAATCTCTTTTCTTTTGTCGGATGGGTTTATACCTTGGGTTGACTTTCAATTGGTGAGTAATAACTTCCACGAGAATTCTAGGCATATCAGCAGCCGACCAAGCAAAGATGTCAGCATTGCTTTGTAGGAAGTTAATCAGCTTTGACTTTATTTCTTCGTCTAGCAGACTTCCAATTTGCACGACCTTCGTCGAGTTTTTTCTTTCTAACGATACAAAGACAGTTTTTTTAGCTGGTTCACTGCACCTTTCTTCTTCCCTCTGATCCAGCTGTTCTAGAGATTTTTTGCTGATTGATTATTTATCTTGTATCATTAAGCACTGCTAAGCCACTCTTTGATCTCTCCTAATTTCTTCGATTCCATACTTAGTTGAAAACCATACCATAATGTAATAGGTTGAAATGATTGCTCAGAATTTATTCAAGGCTAGTCATTCCAATATGACATTGTATACTAAAGATGTTCGGACAATAATGAAATTGATAGGGAGTGTTTTTTGTCAAGGTTCCATCCCAATGGTTACTGGGAGTGTGATTTCTCCCTCCACCTTGGTTGAGTTTCCATCAAATCCCGTTAATAATATGGATATTTTTTATGGCTTATCTCTAGATAGTTCATTTGGACAAAAGCATCATAGAGTAACATCTCAGTGAAATTTTCATTATCTATCAAAATTTTTCTTACATCATAGTTTGCTATAATAGTAGAAACAACTATAGGGTCATCATGGGGCACTTGGATATCCTGTAAATCATCATCGGAGAAGCTGATAATATTGTTACTCCAATGCCTTTTCAAAGCATCTTCTTCAATTCCTTCTTCCCTCTAATTTGATCAGCAGTATGTCATATTGACCATTCCATCTGTAGGTTGTTGATTGAAAAGTTCCGTTACATCCATAATCTTCTTTTGAGTAGTGATCTCGGCTTGGTGTTCTTGGCTACGAATATACTTTCTTAAATATCCATGTTTGATCAGATCTTCTATTTCATCCTTTAGCTAGATACATTCTTCAATGGTATGTCCGTGATCATGATAGAATCGACAGTATTTATTCTTATTTTGTGATGTTGGAGGTGCCCATATTGGCTGAGATCTTTACACGAAACTCTCATTCTCTATTTCCATCAGTATCTTCTCTCTTAAGAGGAACAAGGAAGTATAGGTGTCAAATTTATCAGTTAAGTTCTTTGGCTTCGGACTGCATCGTCAAGTTGGAGATTTATCATCCTTGGAGGATCGTGAATCATTAGTTTTTTTATTCTTCTTTTTTGAGGTTGATCTCCCTTTGGCCTGGCATTGACTTGCAGCTTGCTCTTCGGCTAATACGTACTTCTGCATGGTGCCAATAGTTCTGAAAAACAGGTGAAGATTTTCTTATCCAGAAAAAAAGTAAATCTGAATGATCGAAGCCCCTTCTTCATTGCAGACATGGCTACATGCTCATTAAGATTTAGGACTCTAGTGTAGCAGAGTTGAAGCAGGCTATATATTCCCTCAAGGTCTCTCCTTCATTTTGCTGGATAAAGAAGAGGCTATCCGAATTGTGTAGCATCTTTCTATACATCTTGAAATGAGCCATAAATAATCTTTCTAATTGATTAAAGGAATGAATAATACATGGTTGGAGACTCGAGTACCATATCCACGTGGCCTTCTTCAAAGTTACCATAAAAGTCAAATAATGGAGGGCATCATTTGCACCTTGAATCATCATATGGACTTTAAAACTGTCTAAGTGGTCAAGTGGATCAGTAGTTCCATTATAAGGTTTCAGTTATGGGATCTTAAAGTGAGATAGAATTACTTCTTCCATAATTCGCTAAGAAAATGGAGATCATGAATCATAAGCGACAAGTTGTTCGTCACTTCTTCGCTGGTCATCAAGCTTTACAATTTGTAGTTCTAACTTTCAAAATTTCTTTTCATAATCATCACGGCGTCGAATTCCCCTACTCCATCGAGTACTTCCTAGAGTAGAGTCCCTTGAAGATTCTGAAAGGGACCTTAGATGTTGCCCTCTAAGCTAGCTTTTTCCATGTTCATGATGTTGAGAATTTTGCTGTGTAGGAGATCGTCGATCTAGGAAACGTCGATGTTGGGAATATCAACTTGATCCTTAATGCCATACATCTCTTAAAGGAGATCGTCGATTAAGTCTGGAGGTGACTGGTTGTTGTTATCCACTGATTGTAACTTCTTGAAGATTTTGAACAGTGGCAGTTAGAATTTTCATCTTATTCAAGAGAGCATCGATCTGTTATTGTCCCATGCTCATTGTAGGAGGTATATTATTGCTCTCCAGAGGAATGTTCGGTGGATCGTTCTTATTGGATGGCTGATGACCTCTACTAGTTGAAACATTTTACATTTTTTTCTTCACCATCTTTTCTATATTGATTCTCTTTTCTAGAAGGTGGCTTAACTCTATTGCCCCTTACCTGGCATGCCAATCTATTGATACTGAATCCTTGATCGACTTTTGCACCATCGTGAACCACCGGACGATTACCTTGAACACCTATAAAATAAGTTCTTGATCGAAGATTTTCTGGTGGGGGACACTTAGATGCCTAAGTTAGTAGAATTCAAGCAATAGATAGTGTTACTGCCATGACAGTGACGTGGCCAGGCTCAGGTATCGTGGAATACGAGCGAGCCACGTGTATGTTTCCCCGGCCTAGTCAGCGCCACATCCTCAAAGTCAGGATCGGCAAGACTACGCTACACGACGACTGCCTAAGGCGAACCGCCCTCGCCGAGGTCGAGCTTGGCTCGGAGCTCCTCTACCACCTCATTGGCGCCCGGGCCCGGAGGGGTCCGCTTAAGTGAGGTCGACCAAGGTCGGGCGATTCCCTGCCGCCTCGCCAGGCGTCCATCCAGGAGGGGTCCACCGAAGCCGAGGTCGGCTGATCCTTCGCCCTTCGCCAGGTGGCCACCCGGAGACGGGCCCACCTCGGCCGAAGCCAGGCGACCTCCTCCAACCTCGCCAGGTGTCCACCCAGGAGGGGTCCACCGAAGCCGAGGTCGGCTGATCCTTCGCCCTTTGCCAGGTGGCCACCCGGAGACGGGCCCACCTCGGCCGAAGCCAGGCGACCTCCTCCAACCTCGCCAGGTGTCCACCCAGGAGGGGTCCACCGAAGCCGAGGTCGGCTGATCCTTCGCCCTTCGCCAGGTGGCCACCCGGAGACGGGCCCACCTCGGCCGAAGCCAGGCGACCTTCTGCCATCTCGCCAGGTGTCCACCCAGGATGGGTCCACCTAAGCCGAGGTCGGCTGATCCTTCGCCCTTCGCCCTTCACCAGGTGGCCACCCGGAGACGGGCCCACCTCGGCCGAAGCCAGGCGACCTTCTGCCACCTCGCCAGGTGTCCACCCAGGATGGGTCCACCTAAGCCGAGGTCGGGTGATCCTTCGCCCTTCGCCAGGCGGCCATCCGGAGACGGGCCCACCTCGGCCGAAGCCAGGCGACCTTCTGCCACCTCGCCAGGTGTCCACCCAGGAGGGGCCCAACTCAGCCGAGGTCAGACCGCTCGTACGACGAGGGCCCTGGGGAGAGAGATGGGCCCCGAGGCCATCCCTCGGCCGTACGAATCCCAGACGGCGTCCTGTACGGAGGGCGGCGGCACACGGAACATAACTAACATCGGCCCGACAGGTCCCGCAGCCGAGAGACGCAACCCTGACGACATAGGCCCCATAGATAGATGGCGCCCACGCTTGGGGAAGAGGGCGCTCCCACCGGGCCCGAGGCCTGACCGGCCGCCCTGCCAACGCCGCCCTCCCCTCTTTCTCTTCTGTCCTTGCCTTTCCCATGCTGGGCCCGGCGGACGAGGTCGGAAAGCCGCCTGGCACCCTTCACCGAAAAGGGAAAAAGAGAAGTGGACGGGGGAGGGGAGTTTCCGAGGCGGAAAAAGACAAATGCGCGACGGAAGGGGATAAAAAAGGAAGAATCTGGGGACGACAAGGTAAGCCAATTAGCCTGGGGACAAGGAGGAAGCACCGGTACAAGGCCTTGCACCGAGAGGGAAGCCAGAAATCCCGAGAGGGGAAGACTGGGCGCGAGCTCGGCAAGGAGGCCCAGCCGAGATTCTGGTCCCCAGAGCGTTTCCTTCACCAGTTAACTCTCTAAGACTGGAACCCTTCAGAGGGTCCGGCTGGAGAGTCTGTTCCTTCTCGTCGTCTACTGACTTGACCGTCGGAGCTCCCTCGCCGGGATCCCCGGCCAGGGTCCTCTAACCCCTCTGTTGCAGGTGTTCCGCGGGAAGGGAGGCTCCCTCGTCTGGCGGTCAGGAAGGATCGGCCGATCCGTGGCACGGGCGCGGCGGCGAGAGCGGCAACAGATAGAGAATCTCAAGAGAAGAAAAGTCAAGGGTACTTCACTTTTCTAGCTTAGCTTGCTTGCGAAGGTCCTTTTTTATCCGTATTTATAGGTGCTCGTCTTAACAGAAGTTAGTTGGAAGAAGTTTTATATAGTTAATCTCAACGTCATTCCATTGAAACTAACTTGAACCCATTACAACGAACGATCATTATAACGTTATTCAGTTATGATAACTATTTCTTGAATTGGTCGGCGAAATTTAGTCAACAATTTATTTGAAGGTGGTTTACCTGCTATTCCTTAAACTGAGCTGGTCAGACTTTATGAGTTGGTCGGATAGTTGTGCCTCAAAGATGAGTCGATCGGATTTTATATCGCTGGCTTACTTCTGGGCTTTTAGCCTTTTGCCAGTCAATCCGACTGTCTCGTCGTAACACTCATCAAATCCACTAGAGGGCATTCCTCTCTCGAAAATGCCATTGCCTTTGGTCTATAAAAGGGGTTCCTTGAGAATCCCTAAAAAATATCTTCACTACATAAAAAAACCCACTCTCTTTTAGCTCCACTTGCCTTTCTTCCTCCTGTTGCTTGCCATCTGACTTAGACATCGAAGGGTCCTTACTGGAATAACCTCCGGCCAGGACTTTCTTGCAAGTATCATCTTTGGACCCCACCCCTCTAGTGGCTTTCGGTGTCCAAGTGGGAAGCATCGACAATATACTAAATAAAAGAAAAGAGTATACAAACTTAATAAAAAATACATTTATGAAATAATAATATAATTTTAAAATATTTATCTATGATATAGTTTTAAATATATATAGAGAGAGAGGTGGACTTGACTCCTTTCTAAAGAATTTGGGATCAAATTCGGACAAGTCCTTCACCATTTGATTTGTATAGATTTTCATGAAAAAAAGTAAAAATTAATGATGTAGAATAAACAAAAATAGAAATAAACAAAAATGATATAGAATAAGCATAAACTTTTATACTCGCATTAATAATATATCAGTGGTTGCTGGTGGTTGTTGAAATTATTAATTATGAGATAGTCCATTTTTTTAGAATAAATATAAATACTTTATAATAAACATAAATATTTTCAGAATAAATAGCAACACTTTAGAATAAATACAAATCCATACATATCAAAGTGTTTTGTTTATTCTGAAATGTTTGGATTTATTCTAAAAAGATTTGTATTTATTATAGAATGTTTATGTTTATTTAGAACATTTTTATTTATTTCTGTTTGTGTTTATTTTATACCATTAATAATGTCATTAACTTTTTACTTTTTTGCATGAAATTTTTACAAATCAAACGATAAGGAACTTGATTGGATCTGATCTCAAATCCTTTCGAAAGAAACCAAGTTTACCTCTCTCTTTTTTTATACATACATACATACGTACATACATACAGACACACACACATATATATATATATATATATATTGAAGGAATCATATACATCCTCTTCTAAAGAATCAACTGGCCATGTGTATCATTTTTTTTTCCTGTGAAAAAACTGATGGTTGTATATCAAATATTCTTTCAGCATGCAATACTAGTATATAAAAATCAGCTGTACTGTGATGAATGAAGCAGTGAAATGCCTTTGGTTAATTCAATCCCTCTGCCATGACCATCTTCTTATCGTGTAACAATAACAGTTGTAATTAAGTGAACTACACACAATATATGAAAAAGGTATCGTATGATATATTATATAAGATCCAATCAATTATAATTGTTGTGCAAAGCATGAATGGGTGTGATGGAAGTGAGGGGGCGGAACAACTTGCGACAAAAACTGGGCCGTGGGAACGCCCATCTAATTCTTGTGCTCTAAAAGGACGGACGACCGCCCATCGGGATAATAGCCCCATCCGAGCTCCTCAAGTAAAGTTCGTCGGACCACCACCCCATTGGATTCGTTCCGGACGAGGCATTCCTCCTATCTTTTGCCTTGAAATATCTATGATAGTTCGCACGTGGGATCGTGGATCCCAATTTCCCCCTCCCTCCATCATCATTCGAATCAACAAATGGTGTCTTTTCTGCTATGAGTCCGACAGATGGTCGGATAGCACGTCAGCACGAGGAAGCGGACAGTGATGCTAAATAAGTTGCTCTCCGGGTTTTTTTTTTTTTTTTTTTTTTTTTTTTTTTTTTTTTTTTGTGGGAAGGATTACTGCAGAATTAGAAAGAAATAATAAAAAAATAAAATTATATCAAAAAAATGTAATAATATGGTTACATTATTTTAAATAAAATTATATGTATACCAACACCAGCATTGGAAACCTGGAAACCAGATATCTGGCACCGCTGTGGTGGAGACTTCCATCATGTTCGGGTATAAGAGTGGCAATTTGTTCGAGTCCATTGGATAATTAATAGGATGGATTTTATCGGATCCTAGTAGATTTAAAGAAGGTATAGATATTTACCAAAAAAAAAAAAAAATGGAGGGGATCGGGGGAGGAGGTGGGTATGGATATAATCCTCTCTAATTAAAAAATATTAATTTGTATAAAAAAATATTTTTTATAATTTTACCCGGCTTGGTTTGTTCAATTTGTCCCGTTGAACTTTATCCATCCTATCCTATTCCATCATATCCTATTCCATCCTATCTTGACATAAGAATAAGGTAAGCATGGATAATACCTTATTTGATAGGGATGTCAATAAAATCTAAATCTATAGATATCCGATCCGATTGGGCCAGGTAATCAACGCTTTGACTGGATTTGGACCGGATTTGGGTAAAACCCGAATGCTTAACTTTGTATTTGGGCCGGCACTAGATAGATATACACCCGACCCGAACCCGGTCCGAATTATTTTAATATTTAAATAAATATATATAATTAATATATATTTTATTAATTATAATTATTAGTTATTAAATTTTAAAATACTTGAACCTTATATCCTAATTGTTGTCGCCAAGATCGTTGTGGCCTGTAGCTGCTGTCGTGGTCAGATCGCCCCTCTTGGACTCTTAAGATGTCTTGCTCTTTTGAACCTGCAAAAATGGGGTTAGTGACCTGGGCTGGGGATTCCGGCGGGGGCACTCCGACGGTCAAGTCAGTAACGATCCAGGGGAACAGATCTTCCTGGTCGAGCCCCTCTTGATGGACTCAACGCTAGGAGGAGTGAGTAGTGTGGAAATGGGATGCAAGTGTGTCGGGAGGATGGTGGCCGAGCTAGAGGGATTCTCTATGTGGCCTTCTCTCCGTCACTTGCTTGAGTTTTTTGCGGTGAGATAGTGGTTGTGATTGAGATTGTTGTTGTTGTGATTGTTATCGTCCCACTAGGGGTGCCGATGATTCTTTTAAACTCTGGTGGTTGTTGGGTGCCTACCTCGAGATCTTCCCTTGTGTCAGCAGGCGCGTGCAGTAGTGTCCTGTGCCGTGAACGGGACGCCTTTCCCAGTTCATGATAGGAGAACCTGCCATGCGCTCTGACATTCCTTCCGGTCGTCCCGTTCCAGGAAACTTGGCAGTGCCTCGATCGGAGGGCCGCCGTCCCCAGGATTCGAATCTCCTGATTGACTTCCTCTTCCGGGTGGTTCAGGTGGTTGGTGAAGAGCGTGGTGCCTCGATCACAGGGCCTCTCCCTTTTATGGTGTAAGTGGTGATTGTGGAGAGTTATTGTGGCCAGGTGGGTGCCTCTTCGCGACCCTCGGGCGGCTCGCCGGCCTCCTGAGATGATGGTGCTGCCTCCCTGCTTGCTAGTGTCTTTGCCCAAGCTGGAGAGGCCAAGCTCAACTCCGAGGGGCTCGACCTCGGTGTGGCTCCACTTGGCGAAGGAGGGCTGAGATCGACTCCGGACCAAGGGAGTCAGAGCTCGAGTGAGCTCGACCTGATGGAGGAGGGCAGAGCACGGCTTTGGCTCAGAGGACTCGACCTCGGAGGGGCTCCACATGGCAGAGGCAGGCTGAGCTCGACTCCGGACCATGGGGCCTGACCTCGAGGGATTTGCGAGGATGCCGCTCGGCTTCGACCTAAGCATCCCGAGCTTGCGAGCCCGGCTTGGTGGAGGGCGGAGCTCAGCTTCGGCGGGTGGAGCTCGGCTTCGGCGGGCAGCCCCGTTGTTCTGAGGGAGCTCAGCCTGGTCGAAGGAGTCCGAGTAGAGTATCTGACATGGCGGCCTTCCCTGACGTGGCATCTGACAACTACTCCATGTCAGCGTTCCGGCCACATCATTCCCACTCCCGATACTTGTTAGTGCGCGATGCTCGGGTCAAAGAGAGTAATTGCATGCTGACATGAAAAGGTGAAGATCCGGTGCAATAATGGCCATGATCGTCGGTGCTTCGCGAAACGGTTTCCCGGGCCATTGCGGAGATGCCACGTGGCCACGTTCGAGGAGTAGTTATTATGGACACAGAATTCAGAGCGGTCGGGACATCTTACCCACCGATGGCCAGCACGTGGCGTGAATCTGTAAGCGACTGTCCATTTTCACTCCCTTTCTTTCTTTTGCAAGGGTAGCTGACTTCTCGTGTGGTGCAGATCGGTGTTGAGGTCCTCTTGATCAGGGACTGCTACCAGAACTGGCTGAAGAACGATCAACGGTGGGCAGCGGAGGTCGAGTCTCTGAAGACCGACTTGAAGAAGAGGACCGATGCCGATGGGGTGCTTGATATAAGGATCAAGGATCTTGAGAAATAGCTCGCCGATTCTGAGAGGCGAGCGAAGGAGCTCCAGGAAAGCTTTGACTAGGAGCGGGGCCGGTCAAGGAGCAAGGTCGAAGAACTTGCGGCCACGGAGAAGAGGCTGACTTCATTCAATGTCGAGGCAGTTCGGCAGAAGGGGATTTCCCAGTCCCTTCAGTCCGATCTAGCAGCGGCGAGGGAGAAATTCGCTGCAGCCAAGAAGGATGCAGTGGAGGCATCCAAGTCGGCGGAGGCGGCAAGGGAACAAGCCACCGAGACAAAAAAGGAGGCCGAGTGGGCCATGGCCAGGTACAAAGCCTCCGAGGAGTTCGCCGTCGAGTTCTATCAAACGGCGTCGGACTCCTTCCACAAGGGTTTTATGTACTTGCACGACCGAGTTGAGGCGTTCATTCCCGACGAGGGCCGCCACTGCCTTAGTTATCCTCGGGCTTTGAACGTGGAGCTGAACCCGGATGCAGACATCGCAGAAGTTGCTGATCCCGAACCTTCCCAATCTATGGCGGTTGCCGAGGTCGGAGCTGCACAACCAGAGGCACCTGGGGATGAAACTTCGCAGCCTCGCAGCCCTGCCGAGGGGGCAGCCCGGGTAGAATAGGTTTTCCTTCAACTTTTTTCTGCTTCTGCTTTTGATCTGGGTCACCCAGCATGTTGGGGGCCCAAGGATGCTTGTAAATGGTTGGAGGATCTTTAATGAAATGAGGTCTTGTTGCTATCTGTTCCTGAGTACTGCTTGCCTTTCCCATCCTCTCTTCCCTCTTTTCCCTCCTCTTCTCTCTTTCTCTTTTTTTTTTGAGGTATGTGGTAAGATCGAAGAGGAGGGCTCCACTTTTTCTGGGACTTGGCCTTCAGGGATTTCAGTGCTGGTGAACCGAGTTCAGGTTTTTGATGGCCCGAGGGCTGGGCTCGAGTCTTCAGTGTCTTGGAGCTGGGCTTGAGAACTTACTGGCCAAGAGCTGGGCCCCAGTCTAGGGTTGCCTAAGAGCTGGGCTCAGGTCTTGGTGTCTTGGAGCTAGGCTCGAAGACTTGTTGTTCGGAGAGTTGGGCCCCGGGTCTTGATTGCCTGAGAGCTAGGCTCAGGTCTTGGTGTCTTGGAGCTAGGCTCGAAGACTTGTCATCCTGAGAGCTGGGCCCCGAGTCTTGGTTGCTTGAGGGCCTCGGGTCTTGGTTGCCTGAGAGCTGGGCTCAGGTCTTGATGTCTTGGAGCTAGGCTCGAAGACTTGTCATCTAGAGAGCTGGGCCCCAGGTCTTGGTCGCCTAAGAGCTGGGCTCAGGCCTTAATGTCTTGGAGCTAGGCTCGAAGACTTGTCATCCGGAGAGCTGAGCCCCGGGTCTTGGTCGCCTGAGAGCTGGGCTCAGGTCTTGGTGTCTTGGAGCTAGGCTCGAAGACATGTTGTCCAGAGAGTTGGGCCCCGAGTCTTGATTACCTGAAAGCTAGGCTCAGGTCTTGATGTCTTGGAGCTAGGCTCGAAGACTTGTCATTCGGAGAGCTGGGCCCCTGGTCTTGGTCGCTTGAGAGCTGGGCTCAGGTCTTGATATCTTGGAGCTAGGCTTGAAGACTTGTCATCTGGAGAGCTGGGCCCCGGGTCTTGGTTGCTTGAGAGCTGGGCTCAGGTCTTGATGTCTTGGAGCTAAGCTCGAAGACTTGTTGTCCGGAGAGCTGGGCCCCGGGTCTTGATTGCCTGAGAGCTGGGCTCAGGTCTTGGTGTCTTGGAGCTGGGCTCGAAGACTTGTTGTTCGGAGAGCTGGGCTCCAGGTCTTGATTGCCTGAGAGCTAGGCTCAGGTTTTGGTGTCTTGGAGCTAGGCTCGAAGACTTGTCATCCGGAGAGCTGGGCCCCGGGTTTTGGTCGCTTGAGAGCTGGGCTCAGGTCTTGATGTCTTGGAGCTAGGCTCGAAGACTTGTCATTCGGAGAGCTGGGTCCCGAGTCTTGGTCACCTGAGAGCTGGGCTCAGGTCTTGGTGTCTTGGAGATAGGCTCGAAGACTTGTCATCTGGAGAGCTGGCCCCGGGTCTTGATTACCTGAGAGCTAGGCTCAAGTCTTGTTGCTATATTCCTGCAAGGCAAATAACCTTTTGTGTAAAAGAAAGTCTTTATTACTTATTGGAAGAAAGCCTTACATTATTGATAGTATCTTCTCAGATTGCAGGCATTTCATGTTCGAGGGAACCTGACACCGTCAAGATCCTCGAGGTAGTAGGCCCCATGTGAGAGGGCTTCATTCACTTTGTAGGGGCCTTCCCAGTTTGGCGAGATCTTGCCACACTCCCGGGGTTGAGATGCTTCAGCTCGGCGCAGCACCAAGTCCCCGGGTTTGAAGACTTTTGGCCTTACTCGCGCGTTGTAATATTGGGCCACTCGTTGTCGGTATGCCACCATTCGGAGCTGAGCTTTGTCCCTTGTTTCTTCGAGGAGGTCTAAGTTCAGCAGAAAATGTGCCGAGTTCTGCACTTCATCGTACTGTCGTACTCATAACGTGGGCACGTCGAGCTCAATCGGGATGACTACCTCGGCACCGAAGACAAGGTTGAAGGGCGTCTCGTTAGTTGCCATTCCGGGCATTGTGTGGTAGGCCCACAGAATGCTTGGGAGTTCCTCCGCCTTTCTGCCCTTGGCTAGGTCCAGCCTGGTTCTGAGTCCTTGGAGGATGGTCCGATTTGTTACCTCAGCTTCCCTATTTATTTGGGGGTGGGCTATTGAGGTAAAGTGGTGCTGGATGCTGTGCTTAGTGCAGAATCCTTCGAACTCCTGGTTGTCGAATTGTCGTCCGTTGTCGGTGATGATACAGTGGGGGAGTCCGAAGCGGCAGATAATTGCCTTCCAGAAGAATTGGCGGACATTGGCCTCAGTGATTCGAGCTAGTGGTTCTACTTCGACCCACTTGGTGAAGTAGTCGATTGCTACTAGCAGAAACCTTCATTGTCCCGGTGCAGGGGAAAATGGCCCAAGAATGTCCATTCCCCACTGAGCTAAGGGCAAAGGAGATGAGAGCTGGGAGATCGGTGCCGCTGGCTGGCGCTGTATTTGGGCATGGCGCTGGCACTTGTCACACCTCTTGACAAAGTCGGCGGCGTCCTCCCTTATGGTATCCCAGAAGTATCCCTGGCGGAGAGCTTTGTATGCCAGTGTTCTCCCTCCCACATGGTTTCCACAGAGGCCTTCGTGTATTTCCTGGAGGACGAAGGCTACCTCTGTGGGCTTGAGGCACTTCAGGAGCGGGTAGGAGTGAGATCGGCGGTAGAGCTGGCCTTCCATCAAAATGAACCGGGAGGCCTTCTTCTTGATGAGGCCGGCTTCCATGCGGTCCTCTGGCAAGGTGCCATCAGTGATGTACCGAACATACCTGTCCATCCAGCTCGGCTCGGGGGTGACCTGTTGCACCTCCTCTGGGCCTTCGTAGCTTGGATTCTCGAGGTACTCGACATAGGCGCGCCCTAGTGATGAGTCCGACAGGGTCGCGAGTCTCGACAGTGCGTTTGCACGTGCATTCAATTCCTGGGGGATGTGAAAAATGCTGAAGCACTGGAAGCCTACCGTGCTCAAGCGGACTCGTTCCAGGTACATCATCTAGGAATCTCTGGCCTCATACTTCTCGAAGACTTGCCCGGCAACCAGTTGGGAGTCAGTAAAGACTTTCAAGCTTTGCACGCCCAGCTCGCGGGAGACTTCAAGACCCGCGAGGAGTGCCTCGTACTCCGCCTGGTTGTTCATGGCAGCGAACTTGAAGCAGAGAGCACATTCTGTCACTACCCTATCGTTATTGGCGAGGATGAGGCCTACTCTGCTTCCGCTAGAATTGGACGCGCCATCCACGTGGAGGATCCAAGGCTCCTCCTCTAGTCCGAGCTCCGCTTAGGGCTCCGTCATTGTCTGCTCTGGCTCCTCGGCGAGCCCTGTGCATTCGACCATGAAGTTGGCTAGGACTTGGGACTTCTGCGAAGACCTCGGTCGATACGCTATGTCGAACTCGCTCAGGAGCAGGGACCACTTGGCCAGTCTCCCAGAGGTCTCGGGGCGGCTAAGTATGATCCTCAGCGGCTGGTCCATCACGACCACGATGGGGTGTGCTTGAAAATAGGGCCTGAGGCGCTTAGTAGACATTATTAGTACAAAAATGAATTTTTTAGAGTGAGTATACCTGACCTCCGCATCGCGGAGGATTTTGTTGGTATAGTACACCAGTTTCTGGGACCCGTCCTCATCTGCACGGATGAGGACCGAGTTGACTGCTTCGAGTGTGGCTGCCATATAGAGAAGGAGCTCCTCCCCCTCCTCCAGTCTGGAGAGCAGCGGAGGAGAGGCCAGGAAGTCCTTCAATTCTTCGAAGGCCGTTCTGCATTCCTCCATCCAGGTGAATTCGTGCATTTTATGCAGCGTCTTGAAGAAAGGGAGGCAGTGATCGGCCGACCTCGAGATGAACCAGCTCAGCGCTTCGATCCGCCCCGTCAAGCGCTGGACCTGCTTCTTGGACGCTGGGTGCTCCATGTTAATGATCGCCTGGACCTTCTCCAGGTTGGCCTTAATGCCCCTCTGAGTGACCATGAAGCCAAGGAACTTCCCTACCACTACTCTGAAGGCGCACTTTGCTGGGTTCAACTTCATCTTGTGCTCTCGGAGGTTGTGGAAGGCTTCGGTGAGGTCGGCGACATGGTTTGAGCTCGGCCTACTCATGACAAGCATGTCATCCACGTACACCTGCATGTTCCGGCTAATCTGGTCTTTGAAGACTCTATTGACCAAACGTTGGTATGTGGCCCCAACGTTTGTCAAACTGAAGGGCATCATCCTGTAGCAATATGTTCCTTGGTTGGTGATGAAGGCAGTGTGCTCCTTGTCCTCCGGGTGCATCCGAATCTGATTGTATCTAGAGAATGCATCCATGAAGGAGAGGAGCCGGTGCCTCGAGGTGGTGTCCACCAACTGATCGATCTTCGATAGGGGGAAGCTATCCTTCAGGCATGCCTTGTTGAGGTCGGTGTAATCTACATAGATCCTCCATTTGCCATTGCTCTTCTTCACCATCACCACATTCGCCAGCCAGCTCGGATATTTCACCTCCCGAACGAAACTGGCGACGAGGAGCTTGTCTACTTCCTCGTTGATGGCCGCCCGCCTCTCCAGGGCGAAGCTTCTCTTCTTTTGCCGAACTGGCCGATGTTTTGGGTCAATGCTCAGCTCGTGAGTGATGACGTCAAGGGGGATACCTGGCATGTCTGCCGCCATCCAGGCGAACACATTTGCATTCATCTGCAGGAATTCTGAAAGGTGTGCCCTCTCCTCATTCTACAGCTGGGCCCCGATTTGTACTGTCTTCGCAGGATCGTCTCTGAGTGGATAGGAGAGTAGCTGTTCAGCCGGGCCTCCCCTGGGGTCTTGAGCCCTTTGGTCGAGTTCATCCGCCCTGGGATCGTCCTCGGGGATCTTGGCCCCAGGGAGGGTTTGGAAGCAGTGCTGCACCGGCTGGGGTGTTCCCCTCATCTCCCCGATGTCATAAGGAGTTGGAAACTGTACAAGCAGTCTCTTGGTAGAGACGACGGCATCGAGCAGGTTAAGCCCGGGTCAGTCTAGAATCATGTTGTAGGCTGAAGGAAGCTTGACAACCGTGAAAGTCATCATAACGATGCTCAGCCGGGATAGGGTCCCGGCATGACTGGGAGAGTAATTTCTCCCTTCACCCTTACAGAATCGCCTGTGAAACCAATAAGGAGAGTATGCACAGGCTTGAGTTGAGCAGGAGAGAGATTCATCCTGGAGAAAGCATCGTAGAAAAGCACATCCGTGGAGCTTCCACTATCAACCATGATGCATTTTACAAGATGCTTCGCGAACGTCATCTCGACGACCACAGCATCATTATTTACATTTTTCCCCCGCTAAGACAGAAAGAGCAAGACCCGGCTCGTTGTCTTTTCAAGATCTGGTGAGCGGCTCTCCTTGTCGGCAGACCCGGCTCGTTGTCTTTTCGCAGGAGTTTGGTGGCTACCATTGTTGTTAGTGAAAGGCCTTCCTTGGAAGGAACGCAGGCTGTCAGGGGTGCTGCGGCATGGGCCGCAAGAGTTCCTGGCTACTGATGAGTAGCCAAGGACCGGTGCTGGTGCTGGAGCTGGCACACTGCCGTGGCATGGATCTACACCTGCTGGGTAAGCGCAGCCAGCTGGGGTTCCGGTGGAGGTGGTTGAGCTAAAGCGAGTGGTTCCCCCTCTGGGTTGTGCGGGTTCCCCCGGGAAGGGGAGTCTCCAGCACGGCCAGTGGAGACCTCCGTCGCTTATGACATCACCATCCTTCCGTCGAACTGCTTGCAAGGGGGTTCAATCTGGATCGAAGATCGCTCGTCCCCCTACCTGGCGCGCCAATCTATTACCACCAAGATCGTCGTGGCCTGTAGCTGCTGTTGTGGTCGGATTGCCCCTCTTGGACTCTCAGGATGTCCTACTCCTTTGAACCTGCAAAAATGAGGTTAGTGACCTGGGCTGGTGATTCCGGCGGGGGCACTCCGACAGTCAAGTCAGTAACGATCCAGGGGAACAGATCTTCCTGGTCGAGCCCCTCTTGATGGACTCCATGCTAGGAGGAGTGAGTAGTGTGGAAATGGGATGCAAGTGTGTCGGGAGGATGGTGGCCGAGCTAGAGGGATTCTCTATGTGGCCTTCTCTCCGTCACTTGCTTGAGTTTTTTGTGGTGAGATAGTGGTTGTGATTGAGATTGTTGTTGTTGTGATTGTTATCGTCCCACTGGGGGTGCCGATGATTCTTTTAAACTCTGGTGGTTGTTGGGTGCCTACCTCGGGATCTTTCCTTGTGTCAGCAGGCGCGTGCAGTAGTATCCTGTGCCGTGAACGGGACGCCTTTCCCAGTTCGTGATAGGAGAACCTGCCATGTGCTCTGACATTCCTATCGGTCGCCCCGTTCGAGAAAAGTTGGTAGCGCCTCGATCGGGGGCTGCCACCCCCGGGATTAGAATCTCTTGATTGACTTCCTCTTCCAGGTGGTTCAAGTGGTTGGCGAAGAGCATGGTGCCTCGATCACAGGGCCTCTCCCTTTTCTGGTGTAAGTGGTGGTTGCGGGGAGTTATTGCGGCCAGGTGGGCACCTTTTCGCGACCCTCAGGCGGCTCGCCGGCCTCCTGGGATGATGTGCCGCCTCCCTGCTTGCTGGTGTTTTTGCTCGAGCTGGAGGCCAAGCTGGAGAGGCAGGGCTCAACTCCGAGGGACTCGACCTCAGCGTGGCTCCACTTGGCGAAGGAGGGCTGAGCTCGACTCTGGACCAAGGGAGTCCGACCACGAGCAAGCTCGACCTGACAAAGGAGGGTAGAGAGCGGCTTTGGCTTAGAGGACTCGACCTCGGAGGGGCTCCATGTGGCAGAGGCGGGCTGAGCTCGACTCCGGACCATGGGGCCCGACCTTAAGGGATTTGCGAGGATGTCGCTCGTCTCCGACCTAAGCATCCCGAGCTCGCAGGCCCGGCTTGGCGGAGGGCGGAGCTTGGCTTCGATGGGCAGAGCTCGGCTTCGATGGGCGGCCCCGTTGTTCTGAGGGAGCTCAGCCCGGTCGAAGGAGTCCGAGTAGAGTATCTGACGTGGCGGCCTTCCTTGACGTGGTGTCTGACAGCTACTCCACGTCAGCGATCCAGCCACATCACTAATCATTATATATATATATATTGGAAAAATTTTTTTATCCTATTCTATTCAGGATGAATTCAAAACAAGATCATAATTAATAGTTTACCAACTTTATAATATCAATTTTGATCGAATATGAAATTAAATACTGTTGAACTAAAAATATAGTTAAATTTTATTTATTTAATGTATGTATAATTTATAAAATTGTAGATGATTTTAAAGTTGATAAAAATGAAAAAATATTTAATATGACTCAGTTGGGTTCGAGCCGGGTAAACTTGATTACCCGATACCTAATTAAGATGGATTTGGGTAAAAAATCTAGTTCCGATAGTGTTTGGACCGGATTTGAATAGTGCATTGAATATTTAAGTTTGGATTTGGATAGCCATGTACCCGGCCCGAACCCAGCCCATTGCCATCCCTACTATTTGACATATACTTAACTTGTTACTACTCCCGTTCCTATACTAATCACAACAAATTTACTCTAAAGGCATTTGGTATGAATTGATCATCCTAAAATCAAGGACGATGTAAATGGAAGTATCAAGATATTGGATTTAGTTTTACCATGATGATTTTACAAAATGATGATTCCAAATTGCTTTCACTTCTCCATTCATCACCATATTATCTAATATTTCCTATGGTCTTGTGTTAGAATCGGGTGGCTATTTTTCAGGCATTAGTGGTGAATAATATCAACTCAAAGAAAAAACCAAACATTAATAAAGGGAACTTGTCTCTTGGTAATTAAGGTTTGTCACGTAATCCTCATGTATCTTTTGAGCCCCTGCTCTTATTAAATATCATTTATATATGGATGTAGCACCTTTTAAAGAGTTACTTTACCATTATGTAAACTTGCAGATTATGCACAAATAAATTCAATTTTATATAGAAATGTCAAAGTCATCTGCAGTTTGGTTTGGAGGCTCTATCAAATTCTATACAGTTGTTACATGCGATACACAACTAATATAATTTTTGTGCTCTAGCAAATGTGTTGCCCAGAAATGGAGTCCAAGAGGAGGGGGGGGTGAATTGGATCTTTTAAAAAATTAAACAATAATGTGAAGGTCTAGTGGTGTTTGTGAATAATAAATTCAATGCAAAAGGTTCAGAAGGTTTATGAGGAAGAAAAGGTTCAACTTCAAGAAGAAACCTCTGAAAGGTGAGCCAAGTAAAGAGAAAGACAAAGAGAAGGAGAATGAGCAACCCACTTGTTTTGAATGCAAGAAACCCGGCCATTTCAAGGTAGACTACCCCTTGCTCAAGAAAAGTAGAAGAAAGTTGAGAAAGAAAGCTATGATGGCAACCTGGAGTGATAGTGAGGACTCCAGTTCTGAGGAAGAATAGCAGGAGGTGGCAAACTTCTGTTTGATGGCTGATCATGATGAGGTATGTTCTGAAATAGAAAATGAATTTACATTTGATAAGCTTCATGAAGTTTTTGATGAATTAGTCATAGAATTTCAAAAACTAAAATCAAAACATAAAGATTTAAAGAAGTAAAATTTGGATTTAGCCAATACAAATGACAAGCTTTCAGGTAAAAATGAATGCCTTCTTCTTCAAAATAGAAAATTAAATGATAAAATTGTAGCTCTTGAAAAAGAAAAGAAGTCTTGAAAAACAAAAGTTCTTCACTTTCAAATTAAAATTTTTCAAAACAAAGCAAATAAATTTTGGATGAAAATAAAAGATATAAAGAAGAAATTGAAAAATTAAAACCTTTTGTAGATAAATTTACTTATAGTTCTGAAAAATTGAATTTACTTTTGAACAACCAAAGAGCAATTTTTGATATAGCAGGTTTAGAATTCAGAACTCATAAGAAACAAAAACTTTTTAAAAATTTCTTTGTGCCTGCATCTTCATCCATTACTTGCTATACATGTGGTACTAAAAGGCATAAATCTTATATGTGCAACAAAAGAAGATTGAATAACATTAAGAAAGTTTGGGTTCCGAAAGGAACCAATGCCACTAACCTAAAAGGACCCAAGATGGCTTGGGTACCTAAAGTTTCCACTTGATCTTTATTGCAGGTATGCCTTGCAACCAACAAGAAAAGAATGTGGTACCTTGATAGCGGTTGCTCAAGGCATATGACAGGAGATGTGGAGCAGTTCTCATCGCTCGAATATCAAAATGGTGGCAATATAACTTTTGGTGATAATGGAAAGGGCAAAATTATCGGTATTGGTAAAGTCCATATCACCCCTTCTTCTTATATTGATAATGTCTTATATGTTGATGGTTTGAAACATAACTTGCTTAGTATTAGCCAGTTTTGTGACAAGGATTTTAAAGTTGTTTTTGAATCTTCTTTGTGCATTGTTTCTAGTTTAGATGACAATGGCATCAAGTTCATTGGTCATAGGCATGGCAATATTTATATGGTTGATCTTGATGATCTCCCTATTCAAAATGGTCAATGCCTAGTGGCAATGGAAGCCAATATCGATGAAACTAGTTGGCTTTGGCATCGTAGACTAGGACATGCAAGCATGCATTTAATTTCAAAACTTAGCAAAAAGAATTTGATAAAGGATTTGCCTAAACTCAATTTTGAAAAAGACAAGATTTGCAGTGCATGTCAACTTGGAAAACAAACCAAATCCTCTTTCAAACCAAAAGTAGTAATCTCTACATCTAGACCCTTGGAGTTGCTTTACATGGACCTCTTTGGGCCAACTAGAACATCTAGTTTGGGAGGTAAGAAGTACGGTCTAGTTATTGTAGATGATTTCTCACGATTTACATGGGTCATGTTTTTAGCACATAAAGATGAAAATTTTTCTGAATTCATTAGATTTCATAAACGAGTTTCGAATGAAAAAGGTGTTTCAGTCATATCTTTAAGAAGTGATCATGGAACTGAATTTGAAGATGCTGATTTTGATAAATTTTGTATTGAAAATGGCATTCATCATAATTTTTCTGCACCTAGGACACATCAACAAAATGGGATAGTAGAAAGAAAAAATAGAACTCTTGAAGAAATGGCACGCACCATGCTTTGTGAAAATAACTTACCTAGATATTTTTGGACGGAAGCCATAAATACTGCATGCTATGTTTTAAATCGAGTTTTAATTCGATCGATTCTAAAGAAAACACCTTATAAGCTTTGGAAGGGTTGAAAACTCTCAATTCATTATTTTCGCATTTTTGGATGCCGTTGTTTCATCTTAAACAATGGTAAGGATAATTTAAGTAAATTTGATGCCAAATCAAATGAGAGAGTTTTTCTAGGCTACTCCACATCTAGTAAGGCATACAGGGTCTTCAACAGAAGAATATTTATTATTGAAGAATCCATACATGTGGTATTTGATGAATCTAACAAAAATCTTCAAGAAAAGAAGATGTACTCTCTGATGAAACAGGCAGCAAGAAAACTAAAAGTGTAAACAACAATGAAGGGCTTACCAAGGAACAGAATGATGATCAAAACACTGAAGGAGATCAAGCACAAGGTGATGAAAACACATCAACAGTTGATTCATTACCAAAAGAATGGAGGTATGCTCATGGACACCCAAAAGAACTAATTATTGGTGATCCATCTAAAGGTGTAAGTACTCGATCATCCCTTAGAAATATCTGTATTACTTAGCTTTTGTTTCTCAAATTGAACCTAAAATTATTGAGAAAGCTGAATGTGATAGTAATTGGATAAATGCTATGCAAGATAAACTTAGCCAATTCAAAAGGAACAATGTTTGGACATTAGTTGATAGACCTTCAAATACTTCAATTATTGATACAAAGTGGGTTTTTTGAAATAAACTTGATGAAAATGGTGTTGTTACTAGAAATAAGGCTAGACTAGTTACCAAAGGATACAATCAAGAGGAAGGGATAGATTTTGATGAAACCTTTGCTCCTGTGGCTAGACTTGAGGCAATTAGGCTATTGTTGGCTTTTGCTTGCTTTATGAATTTTAAATTATTTCAAATGGATGTTAAAAGTGCTTTTTTAAATGGTCTAATTGAGGAGGAGGTTTACGTTGAACAACCTCCTGGTTTTGAAAATTCTGAATTTTCAAATCATGTTTACAAACTTCATAAAGCTTTGTATGGGTTGAAACAAGCTCCTAGAGCTTGGTATGATCGTTTAAGCTCTTTCTTGCTCAAAAATGATTTTGCTAGAGGTAATGTAGACAAAACTTTATTTTTAAAGAAAAAGATTGACGATCTCTTAGTAGTACAAATCTATGTAGATGATATAATATTTGGTGCTACTAATGAATCTCTTTATCAAGATTTTGCAAAGTTAATGCAGGGTGAGTTCGAGATGAGCATGATGGAAGAACTAAATTTCTTCCTCGGACTCCAAATAAAGCAAACCAAAGAGGGGATCTTCATCAACCAAGCAAAGTACACAAAAGAAATACTCAAGAAGTTTGGGATGGAGAACACTAAGCCTTTAGAAACTCCTATGAGCTCTACTTGTAGACTTGACAAGGATGAATCAGGTAAATCATTGACCAAAAATTATATCGTGACATGATCGGTTCATTGCTATATCTTACTGCCAGTAGGGTAGATATCATGTTTAGTGTTTGTATATGTGCTAGATATCAGTATAATCCTAAAGAGTCTCATCTTTTGACTGCTAAATGTATACTTAGATATCTATCTGGCTCAATTGAAATTGGTTTATGGTACTCTAGAAATTCTTCATTTGAATTGATTGCTTATTCTGATGCTGACTTTGCTGGATGTAAACTTAATCGTAAAAGTACTAGTGGAACCTGTCAGTTTCTTGGAATAAATTTGATCTCTTGGAGTAGCAAGAAACAGAATTTAGTTGCTTTATCAACGGCGGAAGCCGAATATATAGCAGCTGGAAGCTGTTGTGCTCAAATCCTTTGGATCAAACAACAATTCGAAGATTTTGGCATTAAACTAACTAAGATATCCATAAGATGTGACAATACTAGTGCAATCAATCTAACTAAGAATCCTATGCAACATTCAAGAAGTAAACACATTGAAATAAGACATCATTTCATAAGAGATCATGTACAAAACTCTAATGTTATTCTTGATTTTGTGTGTACTGATGATCAGTTAGCAGATATGTTTATCAAACCTTTGAGTGAGGATAGGTTCTGTCTGATTAGAAGAGAGTTAGGTGTAATTGACCCATTCTCCTAGGACTCTCATAGTTTTCATAATACCCAAGTCTTTTCACTTAAAAACCACTTGCTTTGAACCCCAAAAGTTGTTAAATATTTTCTTAGATTTTTTTGAAAATTTTTCTGATTTTTTTAAATTTTTCTTGGCCAAGTGTCGACACTTGGATATTGTCAAGTGTCGACACCTGACCAAGTGTCGACACTTGACAAATACTAAGTGTCGACACTTGCGAAACGAAATCTATTTTTTAAAGGACCGACCGAGGGTTTTTGTTTTTATTTTCCCCGTCGATTTCAAGCTACAGTGGTCCCCCTCTATCCAACTCTTTCTTCTTCCCGTTTAACCCCACACAAATCAGGTATTCCCTCTTCCAATTTCTCTTTATTCCACTTTATTTCTCAAATTTTCATTTTCCTCACCGTTAAACCGTTTTGACCTAAATTAAGGATTTGCCGATTTTATTTGGATTACGACCGGATTTTCCTGAGTTTTAGTGGTTTTCCAAAACTCCGTTTGAAGGAATAGTGATTTACACGGTATTTTTCATGGTTTTCTCACGATTTAGGTCGTTCTCCACACACATTTCATCCAAATTTAGGTAAAATCACTGTTTGATTGGTTTTTAGCCAAAAAATCTGGGTATTCACCTAAAAGCTAGTATTTAATACATATTTTCAGTGATTTATCATAATCTTATCATAATGTTTTTGCACATTATTTTTATTTTGGTAGAACCCTAAATGTTATAAGCCCAAAATCCGGGTATTTTGGTATTTTGGTATTACAAAATATACTCTTATAAAATTTCCAGCCAAAAAACTTTATCTAGCTTATAAAATCCTCACCTTCAAAATGTTTCTGGTTTTTCAAAATTATCTTGGTATTTTATAACTCTAAGTTTGTTTCAAGACTATTTTATAAAATGATTTTTAACCAGTCCCTTTGATCCTAGTCTGAGTGAATCCCCCCTAGCTTATCTTCTTTAAACTCTCTTGGTCAGCTTGCTGTAATGGGTCCCAGGAAGAGACTTGTAGTTAGGGAGAGATCTAGTCATGGTGTAGAGAGGAGATCGAAGGCCAGATTTGATTTTGCACAGGCTAGTAGTTCTGCCACACCGATTCCCCCTGCAGAGAAGATGGCAGGGAAGTTGGTAGCCTCTGGGAGGAGAGTCGACCTGGGTTGTTTTGATAGGCACCACTTTCTCTTGTGACAGGTGCTCACTGATGTAGGTTTAGTGCCCTTCTGTACTATGCAGGAGAGGTACTACCCTCATCTAGTGAGGGAGTTCTATGGTGCGATGGACTGTCGACGACTTCTATGGACTACGACCGTGAGAGGTGTTCAGATTTCACTTTCTGCAGAGCTACTGGGCAGAGTTTGGGAGATCCCCCATAAGGGAGTCAGTGTTTTTACTGTAGATGATAGGGAGGCTGCATTTAGGTGTATCCTCGAGCGAGAGGATGTTCGTGGTGTATCTATAGTCACCGCAAACCAGTTATCTCTGGAGATGCGCCTGTTGCACCACATCATGACCCGTATACTTCTGCCGAAGACTAGGAGGTTCGACTTCATCACTGAGAGAGAGCTGATGGTGATGACGAGTCTGACAGAGAGGAGGCAGATCGACCTTCCATCTTTGATGTTAGTACAGATGTACGATGCCGCGACTCAGCACCGTCATCGTTTACCCTACGGCATGGCACTGACCAGGTTATTTAGAGCGTGTGGAGTATCACTGGAGGGGGAGATTCCCAAGGAGATACTACATACAGATGTCTATGATGAGAGGTCTTTGCACCGTATGGGGTATAGACTAGTCGCAGGTCGATGGGTGCGCAAAGAGTTTGGCCAGGAGCCAGATGAGGAGGATGAGCTTTGAGAGGCAGAGGCAGGACCATCTGAGCCAGCTAGTTTTCCTCCTATTGATATTCCATCGACACAGGCAGAGCATTCGACTCCTGGTACTTTAGCTCCTCCGCCACCTACCACTGAATTCCCCTTTGAGGAGCACGCCAGAAAGCAGTTTACTGAGATCAGGGATGAGTTGACTCAGCTACGCAGCGAGGTTGAGACTCTTCGAGCACATACTACCTCGGAGCATGCTGAGATCCGTAGGACTATGGAGGAGGGCTTCACTTATATTGAGGATTTATTGAGATCCCTTATACCTCCAGCAGTCCTTGCAGTTGTATCTTCTGATGATGATGATGATGATGGTGATGATCACCAAAGTGACCATGCTGATACAGTTAATGGTGGTGATCAGGTAGAAATGGATGAGGACAGAGCTATAGAGATCGTGGGCAGTGGTAGTGACAGTGATGGCAGTGCAAATGGTTTTGAGGTGGTTAGTCGCGATCCTCCCACTACCCCAGCTGCTCCTACTGACTTGGCTGATTCCACACCGGACTTTGTTACACCAGCTGATCTTCTCTCCCCCCTTCCTCCAGATCATCTAGGGTTGTACCCGCTTTTGGTCCTTCTGGCCGCACTAGGAGTCGTCGAGCTTTAGTACCTCCTAGGGCCTTAGCCTCTAGATCTAGGATCAGTGCTCCTTTTAGTCTTGAGATTCCATCTGATGAGGATTAGCCTCACATATGTCTTTTATGTCTTTTGTCTCTTCTGTTGTATGTCTTTTATATTTCATGTTACTTTGTATGTTTCTGATTATTGTATGACTCTGATACATTCTGTATGTTTCAGTTTTTCCTGATGATTCAGCAAATTTTGTACTGAAAACTTCTCCTATCAGTTATATATTTCAGTTTAGTGCTGATTATTTGTGTTTGATTGGTTAATTTACTTTCTTCAGCTCTGATTCTCTCTTTGGATCTTTTTGGCTCTGATACCTGTCATATTTGATACTCTACCATCTTTTTGTCTCCATGCTCATTGTGAGGGAGAGGTTATTCCCCTTTCTAATGATTGACAAAAAGGGAGAGTAATAGTATTGATTGTATAAATGCATAAATTGTTTGTGTAAACCTTCAAATCGAGTAATAGTATGATTGTATAAATGCATAAAATTATTTGTGTAAACCTTCAAATCAAGTAATAGTATAGATTATAAATGCATAAATTGTTGTGGTTCCACCTTGTTTGTGAGAACCTTCAAATCTGATCTAATTTGTTATCCTGAAATAACATATTATTTGTTCTAATTAGAAATATCTATTTGAGAGGTAGATTGATTCTTCCTAACTATGAAGATTATGCCTCATATGGACTTACATTCATATTCATGAATTATAACAGTTGAAATTTGAAACTTAATGCTATTTTACTCAAGGTTTTGTCATCATCAAAAAGGGGGAGATTGTTGGCTCCACCCAGTGATTTTGATGAATAACAAAACATTGAGTGCATATTATATACTAATGTGTATTTCAAGTTATGAGTTTTCAGAGAGAAAGCACTTCAAAATTTTAAAAACTTATGTATCATAGCACGCCGTGGCACAGAGCATTTTTCGTGAATCTGGACATCCTCTTCATGAAAAAAGGGTATCTACATGTTTAATTATTATGTGTTTACGATTCATTTAAGTTTCAAAATTTATATTTATATTTTTGGAGTAATTTACACTTGAATCTGAGCTTTTCAGTCTCAAGTGTCGACACCTGGGAAGCCAAGTGTCGACACTTCAGCATTTGGCACGAACAAAATCCTTGGCACGCCAAGTGTCGACATCCAGAACTTAAGTGTCGACACCAAGTGTCGACACATAGGTTTCCAAGTATCAACTCAAGGCCTGAGATTTTTGAAAATACAGAACTTTTCCATTTGAGGATTTTTGTGTCAAGTGTCGATACTTGTGCATCAAGTGTTGACACTTGAAAGTTCAAGTGTCGACACCCAGAAATCAAGTGTCGACACCTGACAGCCAAGTGTCGACACCTGACAGCCAAGTGTCGACACTTGAAGCCTGACAGCTCTAACGGATCTATTTTTCTGACTTGCATAACTTGCTTTTCAAGCTTCCAACGGCTAGATCCGAGGCTCCAATGGTCACAAACCATTTTTTGAAAGTTTCTTGGTATATTTAACCTCCACCAACCTCAATCTAAAGATATGGAAGTGCATTGAAGTGTATTAAGTCCATTCAAAAGCCAAAAAGCCTATATTCTCTCAAGTACTTCACATCAAAAGCCTTTTATAGTTTGATTCCCTGAAAAAGCCTACAAGCTCATCATTACATCATTCCAAAAGAGGCATTTTGAAGGATATTCCAAGGAAGAGTCAAGACAAAGCATCACTTGAGCTTCAAAGATTCCATTCTACTCTTGAAGAGAGTTTGTTTTAGTTTTAAAGTTGTATATTTGTTTTTATCTTATGATTTGACCTTGCTTTCAAGGGTGTCTTGAAAGAAGGTTGTTGAGGTTTGTTGGTGAGCCAAAGGGATAAAACCAACTAGGGTTAACTTGTGAGCCCGAAGACAAAACAAGTGTTAAGGTTTGTTGGTAAGCCTAGGTAACAAAACCAACTTAGGTTTTGACTTGTGAGCCTTGTGTAAAACAAGTCAGCTGTAATCTTGTTTGGATTATAGTGAAATTCCCAAGGATGGCTTGGGGAGTGGATGTAGGTGCTAGGTTTGTACCGAACCACTATAAACCTTGTGTTTGTGTGTGATTGCCCTCTTTCTCTCTTGCACTTTGGTTATTGCTACTCACTAATTGTTTTCCGCTGCATTCAATCTTTTACATTGAATTTATTATTCACAAACACCACTAGACCTTCACATTATTTAAAAAAAAGACCCAATTCACCCCCCCTCTTGGGCTCCATTTCTGGGCAACAAACATGAAAAGGCGTGAGCCGGTCGAAGGGTTGTGCCTTTTCCTTTTATTGTGACGATTTGGCCGATCTTTCAATTGGGATCTGGGTAGAGGATGTGGCCTCACCTTGTACCTTGGAGAAGGTATGGGCCTCTTTTCCACCATTAGATGGAGTCACGCGGATTAGGGCTCTTGTCTCTTCTCATGTTGAGTCGGCCTGACGTCGCTTGGAGTCGCGCGGCTGTATTTGGCAACTGCATATAGGGCACAATGAAAGGAAGGATGCTTCTTCTCTCGAGGAGGTGTGCTAAAGTGTCTCTTGTCCCCTTATAAAGGGGGAAAGATATCTTGTAGAAGAAGTTTTTCCATTCCTGTTTGCTTTCGCTTTTTGTTCAGCCTTTCTTACTATTATGATATGAAGGGGTTGGAGAATATCAGGCCCTCGATTCCGTACCCCGGGCGGGAGAGTGATTCTAACTTCGAGGACGAGTCAGAGTTGGAGGAGGAGGTGACCCCCTTTGAAGCCTCCCCGAATGCCCCATGGGGGTCTGACATCGCTCGCCAGTCTGGAAAGGGATCGGTGACTGATCTTTAGATCTTCCTTTCCAGTTATCCCCCCTTTTTCTTTTTTTTTTTGACTGTACAGTTCTTTTCCTTATCAATGAATGAAAATACTTTCTTTTGAAATGATGTTGAGTATGAGTTCTTCAACATAATTGATAGTAGAAGAGTCTTTCCGCTCCCTTGGGTCGGACTTACCGATTGGGTGGGCTAATCAAGCTATCACGGGCCGTCTTATCAACAACATGGTGAGCTGTTCGGACCCACTTTGGCACGTTTACAGATTTACCGTGCGGTAGGTCACTTAGACCATCCTCGTGCCTTCAGTCGATGTTAAGGCAGGCTGATTAGGCCCATCTCGGCGCGTCTTCGAATTTATCGTAGGGTAGGTTGGGTGAGCCATCTCCGTGCCTTCAATCAATGTTACGGCAGGCTGATTAGGCCCACCTCAGCACATCTTCGGATTTATCTTAGGGTAGGTTGGGTGAACCATCCCTGCACCTTCAGTCGATGTTAAAGCAGATTGATTAGGCCCACCTCGGTGTGTCTTTGGATTTACCATAAGGTAGGTTGGGTGAGCCATCCCTATGCCTACAATCGATGTTAAGGCAGGCTGATTAGGCCCACCTCGGTGCGTCTTCGGATTTACCGTAGGGTAGGTCGGGTGAACCATCCTTGCGCCTTCAGTCGATGTTAAGGCAGGCTGATTAGGCCCACCTCGGTACGTCATCAAATTTATTGTAGGATAGGTTGGGTGAACCATCCCTGCACCTTTAGTCGATGTTAAGGCAGGCTGATTAGGTCCACCTCGGCGTGTCATCGAATTTACCATAGGGTAGGTTGGGTGAACCATCCCTGCGCCTTCAGTCGATGTTAAGGCAGGCTGATTAGGCCCACCTTAGCGCGTCATCAGATTTACCGTAGGGTAGGTTACTTAGACCATCCCTGCGCCTTTAGGTGATCATAAGGTGGCCTGGTTGGGCCTACCTTTGCACTCGTCGGATATACCGATAAGGCGAGTGGATCAGACCCACCTTTGCACTTTTAGCTTATCATAAGGTGGCTTGGATGAGCCTTCCTTTGTTGATTGATGATGAAACAAGCAGGTCAGACCCATTTTCAAATAAACTTTTATTGAAGTCTTCCCTGGTGGGAGCTTTCATTGATAGTACTTGCGAAGATTTTGTATATTCTAAGGCCGGGGTAGCACAACATCATTTAAAGTTTCGAGTTGATACGTTCTTGGGCGTATGACTTCCTTGATTCGGTAGGGACCTTCCCAATTAGGAAAAAGTTTGCCTTGCTCATCGCCTGGATAGTTCGGCCCTTCGCAGTACTAAGTCTTCACGACAAAAGATTCTCTCCTTCACCCTGAAATTGTAGTATCTAGCGACTTTCTGTTGATATGCCGCCATCTTCATCTGAGCTTGGAGTCTAGTGCCTTGTAGCAGATCCAAGTCCGTCCTTCGGTGCTCCAAATTCTCGAGCTCCTTGTACCTATCGATCCTCAAGGATTGTAGTGTAACTTCTATGAGGAGGATTGCTTCAGTGCCATACGTCAAATTGAACGGGGACTCGCTGGTAGCCGTTCAAGGGGTTGTCCGTTAAGCCCACATAACATAATTCAACTCTTCGACCCAAAATCCCTTCGCATTATTCAGTCGGGTCTTCAAACCATGAAGAATAGCCCAATTCGTTACTTCGGCTTCTCCGTTGGACTGCGGGTGGCTGATAGAAGTCAACTTGTAGAGCACATGGTACTAAGCACAGAAGTTCTTGAACTTCGGGTTATCGAATTGCCTCCCATTGTCAGTGACTATGGCATAAGGGATTCCAAATCAGAATATAATATAATTCTTCACAAAGTTTTCGACTTTTGCCTCCGTAATGTGAGCCAATGGTTCGGCCTCGACCCACTTGGTGAAGTAGTTGATGGCAATAATGGCAAATTTTGGCTGTCCAGAGGCCAGTGGGAATGGACCAAGAATGTCCATGCCCCAATGGGCGAAAGGCCATGGTGCTATAGCTGACTTAGCTGACTTGCTGGTTATCTCTGGATGTCGGCATATCTCTGGCATTAGTCGCATCTTCGGATAAAGTCGGTGGAGTCCTTCTGGATGGTTGGCCAGTAGTCACCCTGGCATATTATTTTATATGCCAGGGATCTGCCCCCAAATGGTCTCCGTATATGTCTTTATGCACTTCCCTTAAGGCATAGTCGGCGTCCGTCCTAGGCATTTCAGTAGAGGTTGGGTGAAAGACCTTTTATACAAGGTTCCATCCAAAATAATGTACTGAGATGCCATCCAGCAGACTCTCTTGGCCTCTACTTTGTCTTCTGGTAATGTGCCCTCATTCAGGAACTTGAGGATGGGGTCCATCCAACTAGGCTCATTCTCAATTTGGTGTACTCCTGGAGTCTCTTTAGCTATGCGTGGGACCTCAAGGTGTTCTATGAAAGAGTCTAGAGTAGTGGTGGCTAATCGAGATAGTGCATCAGCCTGAGAGTTCTCCGATCGCGGCATATGAGTGATTTCAAAGAATTCCAATAGGAAGGATAGGGCCCATACCTTTTCCAAGTATTGGATCATTGCAGGGTCTCAGGCTTCAAATCCGCCTTTGACCTAGTTCACCACCAGTTGGGAGTCCAAAAAGATTTGAATCTTTTGAACCCCTAGATTTTCAGCAATTCGAAGCCCATATGGAGTATTTCGTATTCAGCTTGATTATTTGAAGCATGGAAGGATAAACGGAGCGCGTACTCCACGGTGTGCCCATTTGGTTCAGCTAATATGATGCCCGCTCCACGCCCAGTAGAGTTAGAAGCTCCATCCATGTGAAGTACCAAGACGAACTCCACATCCTTCGGCTCGGCTCCATCTTCTTCGGCCAGTTGTGCGCTGTCCTGGGGCTTCCATGTGCAGTCGGCTAAGAAATCCGATAGCACCTGTGCTTTCATGGCCGATCTGGATTGAAAATTGATATCAAATTCATTCAATTTAATGGCCCACTTGGCTATCCTTCCAGATGTGTCAGGGCAGTGAAGAATGGCTTTAAGGGACTGATCAGTTAAGATCACAATGGTGTGGACATGAAATAGGGTCGCAGGCACTTCGCCGCAATCACTAATGAGTAGATAAGCTTTTGCATCTTTGGATACCTTACTTCAGCATCGAGCAAGACTTTGCTGGTATAGTAGATCGACTTCTAAAGGTTATTCATCTTCTTCCGGATGAGGATCGAACTAACGGCTTCGTCCATAGCAGAAAGGTATAAGTAAAGAGTCTCCCCTTCTTGAGGTTTAAAGAGCAGCGGCGGGGCCTCCAGATACTTCTTCAATTCTTTGAAGGCAAGACGGCAATATTCCATCCATTCAAAGCTTCAAGACTGTCGGAGCACCTTGAAGAAAGGGAGACATTTTTCAGCCAATCGAGAAATGAATCGACTTAAGGAGGTGATTCTTCCCGTCAACTATTGTACTTCCTTCTTGCAAGAAGGGTGCTCATATTCCGAATGGCCTGGATCTTTTCAGGATTGGCTTCAATTCCCCATTTTGTCATAAGGAATCCCAAGAACTTGCCTGACGTTATCCCGAAAGCATATTTTGTTGGATTCAACTTCATTTGGTAATGTCGCAAGGCAGCAAATGATTCTTCTAAATATTTAATATGATCACCTGTAAGGAGACTCTTCATAATCATGTCATCCACATAGGCCTTCATGTTCCTTCCTAGTTGTTCTGTGAACACTTTGTTGATTAGCCTTTGGAACGTTGCCCCAACATTCTTTAATATGAATGGCATCATCTTGTACCAATAGAGGCCCTTTTCTGTGATGAAGGCCGTCTTTTCTTCATCCTGAGGATCCATTCATATCTAGTTGTATCCAGAGAAGGCATCCATGAGCTCAATAATTGATGGCCCGCAGTGGCATCGACAAGTTGGCCGATCTTCGACAGTGGAAAGCTATCTTTGGGCAAGCTTTGTTGAGATCTGTATAATCGATACAAATCCTCCACATACCGTTAGCCTTCTTTACCATTACCACATTAGCGAGCCATTCAGGATAGCGGGCTTCTCAGATAAATCCAGCCTTGAGGAGCTTGCTTACTTCCTCATCTATCGCCTTCTGCCTTTCGGGGGCAAAATTTCTTCTCTTCTATCGGACCAGCCTATAATCAGAGGCTACTTCCAACTGATAAGTAATTACTTTGGTTAGAATCCAAGGCATGTCCGAAGCTGACTAGGCGAAGATGTCGGCATTATCCTTGAGAAAGCGGATCATCTTTGATTTTGCTTCTTCATCAAGCAAACTCCCAATCTGCACAGTCTTGGAGAGGTCTTCTTCGGTTAATTATACCGAAATAGTTTTCTCCATCGGCTCACCACAGTCTTCAATCGGGTCCCTCGGGTCTAATTGGTCTAGGGTTGTGGGGTCAGCTGATTATCTATCTTGTATCATCATACATTGTCGTATAGTTCTTTGGTCTCCCATTGTTTTTCCAACTCCGCTCATGGTGGGGAAACGCACTAGGAGGTAATAAGTTGATACTATGGCCCGGAATTTGTTTAAGGAGGGTCGTCCCAAGATTATATTGTAGTCCAAAAAAGTTTGAACTACTATGAAGTTGATGGGAAGTGTCTTCTGTCGGGATTTAGTGCCAAGGGTCACAGGTAACGCTATTTCACCCTCGACATCAACTTGATTGCCCTCAAACCCAGTCAACGGTATAGGGGATCTTTGTAGCTTGTTTTTGGGTAAACACATTTTGAAGAATACATCGTAAAATAAGACGTCCGTTGAGCTTCCATTATCAATTAAAATGCGTCTTACATCATAGTTGGCCATAACGGCTGATATTACAACCGGGTCATCATGTGGGTGCTAAACTCCCACAAGGTCATCATCAGAGAAAAGTATGGAGTTGTTATCCTTGAGCCATTTTGAAGCATCTCTTCGGCTCTCCTCCAGTTGGTTGGCCGATGTAGCATTCCCACCCTTCCATCCGTGGGTCTTTGGTTAGGTAATTCAATTTGTTCAGGGGCCCTCTGGGGGGCTGTGGCCGAAGGCCGAGATTCTGGGTGACCGACATACTGTCCTAAATAATCCCTCTTGATTAGATCTTCAATTGCATACTTGAGTTGGATGCAATCCTTAATATTGTGGCCATGGTCCCGGTGGAATCAACAATACTTGTTCATGTTCCTTGCAAAAGAGGATGCCTTCATGGGACACAGCCGTTAGAGATAGTTTTCTTTTTCTATCTCCATCAGAATCCTCTCTCTAAGAATATTGAGGGGGGTGTAGGAGTCGAATCTTCTATCCGGTGCTCTGGAATTGGGACTCCGTCGTCGGGTAGAGTTGTTGTTGTTCTTGGGTGCAGGAGGATCCAGCCCCTTGTTGTTCTTTTTCTTCGGAATATATTTTCCTTCAGCCAGTTGTCAGTTTGCCACTTGCTCTTCAGCATCGGCATATTTCTGAGCCCTTGACAGGAGCTCAGTATAGCTTGTTGGGAATCTTTTATCCAGGAAGAAGGTGAGCCTGGATGATCGGAGCCCCTTCTTAAGAGCGGACATGGCTACGTACTCGTTGAGATCGGGGATCTTGAGAGTAGCCGAATTGAATCTGGAGATGTAGTCTCGAAGGCTCTGTCCCTCGTTCTGATGAAGGATGAATAGCGTGTCTATGTTTCGGGGCGTCTTGTGACAAGTCCTGAAATGCAGGATAAACAATTTTTCCAATTCATAAAAGGAATCGATGGTACCTGGGCGTATGCTCGAATACCATATCCGAGCTGCCTTCTTCAAGGTAGCTGGAAAGGCGAGGCAGTGCAGCACGTCAGAGACCCCCTGAATCATCATGTGGGCTTTGAAACTGTCCGGATGATCCAGCAGGTCAGTAGTCCCATCGTAAGGCTCCATTTGAGGAACCTTGAAATGCCGAGGGACAATTTCAGCCATGATGCGAGAGATGAACGGGGGGCACGAGTCGTACACCACAAACTCATCGTCCTTCTTCTAATCATTGAGCCTCGCAACCTGGGACTTAAGGACCTTGATTTTTTCGTCATAGTCAAGGCAGGCTTCCTTCGGTACATCCCTTTCGGGAGTGGAGTCTTTGGAGGAGATAGAGAGGGATCGTCTAGATCTATTCCCCTTTCGTGGGGCATCGGTCGACTTCGAATATCGAGAGCTTTGGCCTTCGAGAGAAAGCCGATCACGAGAGAAAAATCGAGTAGACTCATGACGTTGGTCTCCCTTCCCTCGAGACCGATGACTATGTCTGGAGGTGGCTGGCAGGTGCCCCACCTGAAAAGCTGTATCCTAGAAATTCTGAACCATGGTTGTCAGAGCATCAACGCAGTTCAGAAGAGCCTCGAACTATTGTTGTCCCACCACAAGTATGGGAGGTGGAATATTGTTCTCCACCGGGGGATCGTTCCTCTGAGACGGAGGACGGCCCCTGCTTGTCGAAGCGTTTTGAATTTTTTCTTTCCCGTTTCTTCACAATCTCCTTTCTCAATGAAGGGAGCTACCAGTAGGTGGAAGTCTAAGCTACTGCAGATTGTCAACACCCACTTGTTGCATTCGCCTCCCCCTTCTTGGCATGCCAATCTATTGACATGGAACCTTCGTTGACCGAGCAAAGCCGCTGGATTGCCGGTTCGCTCCCTTGATGGATACCTACAAAATAGGTCCCTGACTGCATTTTCTCTAATGGGGGACACTCCGATGCCTAAGCTAGACAAGGAGATTTCAGCAACAGAATGGAGAGTTTCTGAAGAGGGAGATAACAAAAGTATTCTCTTTTCCAGGCTTGTCTAGCATATCTTGGATATCTCCTCTTACCAGTATTTATAGTTATCATGCCAGAGTATGGTTAGGCTCACCTATCTATGGTTAAAATGGGGTTAATTAACTTTACATCGTATATAACCATAAATGGTTGCCAGCCGGTTTTGGCCAGTCTGGAGTCGTTAGAGCTGAAGTTAGTGGCCATGTGGCCACCTCGATATGGTTATGATTAGAGGTAGTGGCCACGCGGTTGATCATAACAACCATATCCACGTTCAAAGATTTGTGATCAACCAGAGATTCGCTTCCGAGCTTCTTCTTTGAGAAGGGCTGGCGTTGAATCGGCGGACTATCTTCGGATTTATCTCCTGCAAAATAAGCCGAAGACACCTCTGTCATTTGCATCGATGTTTTTCCCTTCAGAATGGGTTGTGAAATGAAGCCGATGTTGTCTTCGGATCAGTATTCTTCGGATTGGCCCTCTTTGGCTGATGTACAGAAGACTGGTCGGGAGCTGGTAGTACAGTCTTTGGGACTAACGCCTTCGGCTAGACCGAAGACTGGCCCCAGGTGCTCCGGTTTAGATGCCCGGTTCAAAAAGAGTTTGATGAGCGGTTGAGCCGATAATTAATCCGTGTTGCATTGACATATCATAACAACCATCATGTTTAGTTTTACCATGATGATCCCAAATCATTCTCGCTTTTCAAATCATAGTCATGTTTTGGTTCTTACAATCTGATATCCAATATTATCCAGAACAATAATCTTGAGTTAAAGTTTAAGGACAAAAATTTCTTTCAATATAATAAAAAAATTAGCATGTCAATATACCATTAATAAATTATAGTAATATTATATATTAAATTATATTGGTATTATATATATTATATTTATGATATATTATACTATATTATATTATATTATTAATCACATAATCATCATATTATTATTTAGTTATAATTTTAAATTATAATAGAAATATATAATTGTAATTTACGTTTATATCTTCAAATTATCTTATATTTTTTTATTATCTTAAAGTAAATATTAGCATAATAATGTATTATAAGTATAAATAAAAATATTAATTCTTTAATAATAATTAATAATTAATATGATTAATAAAATATTTTAATGAAATTTAGTAGACATAGTTTTGAAATTACATTGTGAGGCCCAGTTCTTATTGGGCTGATTTTGGACTGAAGTCGGCAAGGGCCGCCGACTTCAGTTCAAATTTCTTCTGGTTCGGGAGTTTGGATTTCCCGGCGGGAAATTTGGAGAGGCTCGTCGACGCCGCCGGAAGTGGGGGGATAAGGGTTTTTCCTCGGGTTTTAGGGGCATTGGGAGCCTCTGTTGATCCGGGAATACCTCCCTGTGAGTGGAGCGCCGACGGCTTCTTCGTGTGTCCTTGCCCTCGCCGGAGCGCACTCCACCGGTGGTCGCTGCGGTCGGAGCCAGTCTCGCCGGTAAGTCTTCTTCCTCGGAAGGGGTAGTGTATGGTTGATTGGCTGGGAGAAAGGAAGAATCTGGTTGATTCTTCCTCTCCGTTGAAGCCGTGTACTGTGACCGACGACGAAAAAGTCACCGTCGGATTCCTCCTCTCCGGCAACCGTCCTGGGCAGCCGATCACAGGGATCGCCGCCGTCCCTTCGCTTGCTTGGGGGGAGGAGAGAGAGAGGGAGAGAGGGATTTTGATCGACCGAGAGGCTCTGTTGCAGGCGGCAGTCTCCGGCTCGATGCTCACCGGTTGACGGTCGAACGACCGCCGTAGGGGTCGTTGGACCCTCTTCTCCCTCCGGCGAGTACTCCGGGTTGGTCGGACGGGAGGATCGCCGCCGATCCTCCCTGATTCTTCCGTGGAATCGGGGAGGGGGTGCTGTGGCCGGAGTGGGCTTTTGGCTGGGCTCGGTTTGATCAGAGCTTGGCTGGGCCAAGCTTGATTGGGCCGGGTTTGGCTGGGCCGGGCTTGGCTGGGCCGGGCTGGGCTGGGCTGGGCCGGGCCTCGTTGGGCCAGACTTGGTTGAGCCATGCCCTGTTGGGCTAGGTCTATTTCTTGGTTGGGCCGATCCAGTAAAAACCCCATTGAGAAAAATAAATAAATAAATAATAATAATAATGATTATATTAATAATATTAAATAAAGGGGAAGAAGGGGAAAAGATCTGTTGGACAAGGTTGTTCCAAGAAAATTTAGTTTTATTTTAATTTGTGATTCATGATCATCGTTGACTTTGGAAGACCCGGATTAGTGTTGGACTGTTCTAGTTGGTGAATACTCCTCTGTAAGTTATCTTGACCTCTGATATGTATGCCAATATATATATATATTTATAACTTAGTAGATATATATAATATATCTGCATTTGATTGCATTGGATTGTGTGCATCATGCTCTATGTTGGCGTGAGTACATTGTGTTGGTGCGGGTATATTATGGGATTGCTTTGGATTGCGTGCATCGTGTTGATGTGGATGCATTGTACTGGTGTTGAGTGGTGCAGTTGGTTGTGAGTGCTCTCTAGTCTGACTATGATCATACGAGAACCTAGTCTCCTTTTGGGCCTCCAGCAGGGCTATTGCTGGCACATGACCGTTGAGCGGTATGTGACACAGGAGCTAGATGTCTTATTTTAGCCATGCGTGGCGGGCACATGCAGAGGATGCATGTTTCTCGTATGATACTCATAGCTAGTTTTTCTTTTGGGCCTCCAGCAGGGCTATTGCTGGCACATGACTGTTGAGCAGTATGTGACACAGGATCTAGTCTCTTTCGGGGTGAGCCATGGCCGATCGTGGCCATAGTCTGAGGGACTAGGATAGTTAAGTAAATGGTTGGCCATCCATAGTCGTGTCGTGTCTGTGTCGGTCGCATTAAGTGTACGTATTTGCATCAGGTCGTGGGTTATTATTATTATATTGCTGGACGTCTTGTTGCATGATGTATTATGCTTGTTGTTATTAGATGCATATTGGTGTATGTATATTGAAGATGTTGATAACTTACTGAGCATGTGTAGCTCACCCCTATTTTTCTATATTTTTGTTTCAGATATCGAAGATCATTTGGGCTTTGGGACCGGTCAGCGAGGAGCTAGGTTTTAGGTGTTAATCCCTGAGTTTATATTTTATCTGTATTTTATTTTCTGTTAATCTTTATGGAAAGTTGTTCCTTATTATTGTTTGGTTGTAGATTTGGAAGTTAGGCTTGGCATGATCTCTAGAAGATATCTAGGATTGTGCGGCCGGTCACGTAGCCGATCCTTGATCTGGATTCGGGCGTGACATACATGTACAGTAATTCTGAAATTTTTTGAAATATTAAATAAATTACTTGTGAATATATAATTATATAATACATCAAATACAATGATATTAGATTATCAAAATTGAATTATTTAACAAATAAAGTCATTGGTTTAAAATTAATTTGACAGTCGGATTTAGGTCATCAAAGGCGACCAAAAGGCGTACTGCCGGCAGCGAGGGGAGGAAAAGCTCACCGCGAGTGCATACATTCTCGCGGCAGCGGAAACCGAGAGTGGTATGTCGATAGATAACGCGGAGAAGCGAGGGCATGGCCAATACAAAACAGGGGAGGATAAGACGGCGTTCGCACGCGGTGGGGCACCCGCGATTTTTATATCTTTTCGGGGGTGGGGGGCGGACGGTGGAGGCTAGAGCGAAGCGATCAGAGAGGCTCAGGGCCGGGGATCGGACCATCGCGATACCTCTCCTCTTTCTTTCTTTCTTCGAAGCGAATCGTATAAGTGAGAGAGATAGAGATAAGGTAGAGGAGAGGAGAAGCTTCGTCGCGAGGGGAGGAGGGCGGGCATCGGGAAGAGAGAGCTTGCTCTCCTGTTTGCTTCTTTTTTTTTTTGGGTTGGGGGTTGGGGGGGGTGGGGGGCGGGGGTTGTTTGTCGGGGTCCTTAAAGCTGGATGGTTAGGATGAGCGGCGGAGCGCGGGGGAGGACCGGCGATCGGGCGTGGAGGCTGGCTGACGAGATGAACAGCAACGGATGCTGCGGGGTGGAGTCGGAGTACGTGAGGCGGCTCCATCGACACGAGCCCAGAGAGAATCAGTGCAGCTCCACTCTCTTCAAGCACATTAAAGCCCCTGTTCATCTCGTAAGTGCTTCGATTTTTTCGCTATTCTTGGTATCGAGAACAAAATCTACGCTGAGGTTTTCACTTCGCGGACGTCTAGGGATTTGTTATGCGGCATCAAATGTTTTCGAGTAGATCTGAAGGGGTTCAGATGGAAAAGTTATTTGATTTTCTTCGAGAAAAATTATATGCTGTACTTATTAAGCTATATTTTAGGGGATGGTGTGGTCTGTTTGATTAGTTTGGATTGGCATGATTTTGATCTTGTTGGTATCCCGGTTTTAATATGTTTTCCTTTTATATTCTCTGAATCAGATGGAAGGCGATACGAAGAATTTCGATTCTAGAAATCCTAAGGATATTTTTTTTTTTTTAAAAAAAAAAAATCTTCTGCTTTAAACAAAGAATAGGATGCTTCGATTAACAATGCTATCTACGATTCAATATATTAGAAATTCATGGAATTTTGGCTACCGGTATTGTTTTTGGTAGGTGTGGTCTTTGGTGAGGAGATTTGATCAGCCGCAGAAGTACAAACCCTTTGTAAGCAGATGTGTCATGCAAGGGGATCTGGGGATTGGGAGCGTGAGGGAGGTGAATGTCAAATCCGGGCTCCCTGCCACCACCAGCACCGAAAGATTGGAGTTTCTTGACGACAACGAACACATTCTTAGCATCAAAATTGTGGGAGGGGATCATAGGCTCAAGGTCTGGTCCTCTTTAACATCTGTCCCTTGTGTTTCCTTTTCTTCTTCCTCTTCATGTCTCACTTCTTGGTTCGTGATCGAATAGTTCTCATCTGTTAAGAAGTTGGCCAAATGGGTACATCTGATTGCTATATTCGTAGTCACTTACAATTTGCAGGCAGTCTTGAATGATAAGGTTTCCATATCTTCAATACTCGTTGGATAACGTTATGCTTAATAGATGTTTTTGTTCACTCTTGATCAATTATTCTTATAAGAATGGCTATAAGAATGACTACTGCTTTCTCAGTGGTTTGCTAGATTGGTTTGCATCAACTGAAGTTGCATGTCTGTTTTTGTGCTTGATTCCTGCCACAGTTCTCTTTTTTTTTTTTTTTTTTTTTTTTGATAAACAAAAGGAGAGGGAGGGATAAATCCCGGCGTAGCTATCCCCTTCGGGTCCCAATCCCGTCAGGCCATGCTCAATTCTGATCGCAAGTTTTACGCGTGCCCTCCCCACCAACGGTGAGTAGGTTAGCCTGACATCACTAAGATGTCGGAGTAGTGCGTTCTCTCCCCATCCCGATCATGTACCAGGAAAATTCTGTATTTAATCGAGTCATCCATGGGATCATATCTCGAACCCGTGATCGGTGGGATGGGAGCTAAACCTCTACCAACTGAGCTACCACCTTAGCGGTGCCACGGTTCTTTATTTGGATCTTACAGAGATGTTTCTTTTTTGTTCTGAGAAGAAAGGTCCATGTGGTTCCAATCTATCAAAATCCAGTATATTTAATTGCAGCACATTTGATTCTTTGTGCTTGCATATGGTGCATTAATCAGTACTGTTTCATTGGGTATTCTGTGTAAGTTTGATAAGATTTTCGGTATATCTTGCTGAACTTATAACTGCTTCTTTCCTTCTGGCAAAAATTATAAGACTTAGGTCAAAAATTCCTCCACAAGCCCTTTCCACACAGCTGAATATTACCTAAATGCCATAAAAATGGGTGCCCTGTGGACTTCTTAATGGTCAAATTGTCTACTAATACATGAATGATGTTCATCAACCACCTTCTTTCCATCTTAAATCCAATTTTTCAGATTTTCAATTCCCAATTTGGTGCAGCTTTTGTCTTAAAAAATAAATAACTTATTCCTGTTTGATGTAATATATGTGTCAATTATATCAAGTGTTTTTCCTTTGTTTCTCCTCGTTAGAGTTACTTCCTTTATATCTGTAAAACTATGTAGTTGTTATTGCAATGGGAGTATTTTTTATCTAAAAGCGATCCTTAGATCTGGGGACTGTGCATCTGCTATAAAATGTAAATGTTTACTCATTGCTCATAATAGTTAATAAGAGCATTGGTACCGAGCTAAATGTCTTCATCCAATCTGGCTGATGTTGTATATGGGTAGTGTATATTGTAGAGCAACGGCTGATGCTTAGTACACTTGGTCATGATTGAAGTCATTTTAAACTGTGTTACGACTCATTCACCAACATGTCACTTGGCAGAACTACTCATCCATCATTACCCTACACCCTGAGAGCATCGATGGGCGGCCAGGGACGCTGGTGATAGAGTCATTTGTGGTGGATGTGCCCGACGGGAACACCAGGGACGAGACATGCTTTTTCGTGGAGGCCTTGATCAAGTGCAATCTCAAATCGTTGGCCGACGTATCAGAGCGCTTGGCTGTGCAAGATCAGACAGAGACCATTGATCGATGATTCCATTGATTCATCTGCGGAGTAACGAAAATTGCCAGGATAAAGCTTTCAAGCCATTCTGAACTTGGAAGCTTTTGAGATAGTGGTAGTTTCTTTTCTTCTTGGCTCCTAGTCTTTCCCTTCTTATCCTACTGTTTCATTCTCATACTCTCTCGAAATGAAGGCGATGCTTTTGTCTGGGTAGTACCAGAACCTCATTCTCTCATGAGACTTTAAATTCAGAGGCCGCTTATATTTAGATCTCCTCGCTTGGGTTTTCCTGAAGGCCTCTGAACAATGCTGTGGTAAATGTGTGTCCAGAATTGATGGTTGTATGATTTTGGTGATGATGAACTATTTATCTGATGCTGCCGTGGAGATGGGAATTTAGAGGACATTCGACTGTTTCGTTGGGTGCTTTGGTGCGGTTTGGAGGCATTGTACATATTCCAACGAGGTAGGTTCTGCTGGATGGACATGGATTTAGTAATAGATTTCCTCTCCGGAGGTGTCTATCTTTTTCTTTTGTTTGAAGTATATCTCGTCAGTTCAGACTTGGACCGTTTGCAAGATTCCATAGTCCATATATTCTTTTTTTTAAAAAAATTTTACGTGCCCAAATCATGGACCATCAGTTTATAGTTGTGCTTGCTTTTTTCGTAAATTTTCTATGGTTCAAGTCAAATCTGTTAGTTAAAATTTTCTCTGACGTGCCCCAGATTACGGGGTATGACTTGTTCGGGTCCTGAGGTCTTGGGCGATCGTGAATGGTAGAAGAGTCTGGGTGTGCGGCCCTACGTGGTTGGGACTGGGTATTCGGGCTTATGCCTTAGTGGGAGGCTGTCATAAGCTTTATCGCTTATGTGGGCCTATTGATTTGCCGCTGGAGCCGTTTTTTAATTGGTGTGGGCCGTTGGGGGGAAGCATCGAGACCGAATGCTGCGGTTGTCGTAGTGTGGACGGTGGCATGCGTCACGCTTCCTCCTCTAGACGACAAAGGAAAGCCGAAAGCGACTTTCTCCTACCCCCGGCTCTAAAGATGGCTGACGGCCGGGTTAACTCTCCGTTTGTTTTGTGGTCTAACTCTAAACCAGTGCCGAGTTAATTGTATCCGTCATTCTCACCCATCGGTCTTGGTTCAAGTTATTGCAAGTTGCTCGTTCAAGTGGTTCACGCGTCGGCCATGCGGCCTATTTTAAGCGACAGGTGAGGCATCATGCAAACGAGGATGAGATTGTTATATAATATGTACATATATAACTGGATATTATGTTCATTGGTTATAATGTATAAAATTTGCCAATTAGTTTGTGATGTGATTGGCTTCCTGATATACTACTTGTTACAGCGTACAGTGACGGATTTGGTACATCGACCCCAGCATATGCTGCGCCGTGGACCTGATCGTCTAAGAAATTCTCTCGCGTTTTAGAATGCGCATTAGGAACGGGAATCAAACTCCAAGACGATGATGAGGTCCTGAAAAGGTCCCTTTGTTTCATAAAGCAAAACCTCGCTTTGCTGGTTATTACCAATGATTCATCCTTGGGGACTCTTGGCAATACACGTGAGCCAGCATAAAGCATCCAACCATCGGTCCCGAAACACAAAACCAGTACCTGCGGTCACTCTCTCAGGTGTAGAGGAGCCGTCAACATTGATTTTACTGAAAGGGTGAGAAGGAGAGTTCCATATGACAAGTCTGCTTTGCACCTCGATAGATTTAGTAGCTAGCTGTGAAGCATATTTATTAGTCAAAACTCTAGCCTTCCTAATAACGGTTTAATCTGTGTCTGTATTGTTGTTGTCTATATCATCATGACCTATAGCTTGGAGATGATCTCGGATGTCGATCTCGTCACTCGGGAATCAACTCATGTGCCCGGACCTGCAAAAAAGAGGAGACCCGGATCGAAAATCCTGGCGGGGACACTCCGACGATCAAGTCAGTAGCAATCTAGGAAATAGATCTTCCCCTGTGGGCCCCTTTGATTGGACTCTATGCTTGGAGGAGGAGATTTTGCTTTAAAAAGAAAGAGTAGAGTCAGGGTGGTAGTGGTGGAGGAGAGCTCGAGCGGTGACGGTTGTGTCCGTTGAGACCCTTCCGACGGATACTCCGATAGTCTCAGAATGCTCTGCTCCTTGCTTGCTCTCCCGTTCGCTTGCCTTTGCTTGCTTATCTTGTTCGAAGATCTTTTAAACATTCTTTTATGACATTGACCCTTCCAGCAACCTACCTCGGGTTCTTCCCCCTCTGCAGGTGCCGGAAGGTCAACGTCCGGCAGCGCTCCGTGCCATGCACCCAGGTGTCTTCCCCATCCGTGATAAAGAGTTATGTCGCTGGTTCTGACCTTCCCTATGGTCGCTCCACTTTGGAAAGTTTGGCAGGGTCTCGATCGGGGAGTAGCTGCCCCCTTGATTTGAATCTTCTGGGATGATTTTTTCTTTTGGATGGTGCAAACGGTCGGTTGAGAAGTGCAGTGCCTTAGCCATGGCGCCCTTTCCTATATGGTGTAAGTAGCAGTGGGAGTAATCATGGCATCTTGGGGGTGCCCCTCCGTGGTTCTTGGGCGGCGGTCCGCCGTCCATGGGAGGTGGCGCCATCCCCTTCCTCCTGCTTTTGAACTTCCCGAAGTGCCACAGGCTTTGGTCACGAGGATGGCTTCCAGCTGCTAGACCTCTTATCTGAAGAGAGTTTGGTCCGAAAAGAAGGAGCTCGACTTCGGCTAAGGTGGGCTCAATCTCGAGGAAGCCACCCGGCGAATGAGCTCGAAGAGAGCGGGAGCTCGATTTCGGCCGAAGCGGGCTCGACCTCGAAGGAGCCGCTCGGTGAAGGAGCTCAAAGAGAGCGGGAGCTCGACTTCGGCCGAGGTGGATTCGATCTCGAGGGAGCCGCCCGACAAAGGAGCTCGAAGAGAGGGTCTGACATGGCAACTTCTGTCGATGTAGCATCCGGCTGGATCTAACGGAGACTCCAAGTCAGCGATCTTGTCACATCACGTACCATGCTTGAATATTTTTTCTTCCAAATGGCCTATAATACTGTAGTCAAAAAGGTCATACCACTGCTAAGACGGTAGTCCGGTTGGTAGTGATCGCAGGTTTGAGGCATGATCTTGTAGATGACTCGATTAAATCCAAGAATTTTTCTGAGACCTGCAATAGTTGGTGTGAATGAGAGGTTAGAGTCTCCAGGATCTCCTTCTTTGTCCTTGTTCTACTAGTCGGTGTCTTAGTGGTGGGACAGGAGCCTAAGAGGATAGCTACACGGATATTTATCCTCCTCATCCTCTTTTTTATTTTTTTTATTTTTTATTTTTTTTTTCTTGCAAAAAAAAAAAAAAAAAAAAAAAAAAAGGGTTCATACCTGGGTAATGATTCATGGATGTTGGCAGCAACCAACATCCCATGACCCAGTCCATTGAAAATGGGTAAGCTTCAGTCCAGGTTCCCATGAAACCGCTCCCAAACTAGCATGGTTCCAATACATCAGCATATGCGAGAAATCCTCAGGAAGCATATGACATATACGGCAACGACTGTGATCGGCAAGACCAATATAACGCAAATATACCTAAAGAAGGCAGACTACTCCATATAACATCCTCCACATAAAAATGCTGAATTCTAGGTGCAGTTGGCAATGGTTGGCAAATAGGAGACCTCTCATAAGGGTCAAAAAAATTTTCAAGAACAATACAGTAAACTCCTTACCAACCTCCCCCCCCACAAGACACCGATACCCACTGGCCTGGCATCCTAAATCTTGCTATAGGAATGTTCGTTACTTCCTGAGAAGCAAACTTGCCCAAACTTTGCAGCAAAAAGCTGTGTAATCCCAAGTCCTCTGAAACATGAAATGAGAAAAAAAAGTATTGGTTACATCAATATCCATATTTAAAAAGAATATTCGAAGGCAGGGGGAAGACAAGCTACCAATGGCTGCGCGTTGAGAGTTGCATCCAAGAGTACCATTACGTAGTCCTTTCTTAATGGATGGGGCTGTGGCTCGTAGAAGCTACAGCCAATGGGTGATTCTCCTTCAAAAGGGACGCATGTCCTGCGGGTCCAAAGATCCGTATTTACAGTGCAGGAGCTTGACCCAAGGCCGGTCTTGACACATGTTGGGTTCTCTTGGGGCCGTCGAAGAAAGCAGCCAGTTCACTGACCGGAATTATTCTCTGTCAAAAGAGCATCTGCACAAAATATAAGTGGGAAAAAATGTGAATCTTTACACCTTTTTCAGTTGAGGATTGTGGATGGGTATCATTATTTAAAATTATATCTTATCTGTAGCATTTGGAAGTTAGCTATTGGATATTAGACATTTGCTTTCTGTTCCTACAAATATCATACTATTATTAACAAAGTTTTTCCAAGATTTTTATGTCAGAAATTACTATAAGGTGGGTTTTTATGGATTATGACTGATTTTTTATTTTGATTTGTTAAGCTATGTAATATAGGGGATATGGATATAGGATTGATTCGATTAATGAGTTTTATAATGGAATAATCTATTAGCATTATTAACTGTACTAGATGCATATGTAATTGAGGAGAGATGCATCAATGAGAAGGTGGAGATGAAGATTAATCCTGCCATTATGTTTTCTTCTTCCATAGACCAATGCTGCAATAATTTTCTTTTTTTTTTTTTTATAAAGGCAAAAGGGTGAGGGGAGGGAAAATCTCTGGTGTAGCTACTCACTTGGGTCTCCAACCTGTTAGACGATTATTCGATTCGGGCCGTAAAGTTTCATGTACCCTTCTCACCAACCAGTGAGTACGTTAGCCTAACCCCACTACGGCACTGGAGTAGAAGCCGCTCCGCCTCTCAGTCATGTATGCCTAGAAATCTGAAATTTAATTGAATCATCCACGAGATCATGTCTCGAATCCATGATCGGAAAGAGACAAAGCCACGCTTCTACCAACCGTGCTATCATCCTAGTGGTAATGCTGCAATAATTATTAATGACTGCTCAGGTTTTTAATTAAGGTACATTTTTTTTTTTTTTTACATTTTGATGGAGAGCACCAATCCCTTCGTGGTATTGAAAATAATTTTCAGTAACTTTTGGCCGCCCTTCGTACATCTTTTCTTTGTCATAAGCAATTTCTCCTGCCTACCTCTAATCGGAGGTGCAAACAGGCCACCACAGACTCGTAACCTTCATACTTCCCGTTTTTCACCATCACAAACTCGACGATCCACCTACCTAGGACGTGTATATATATATATATATATATATATATATATATATATATATATATATATATATATAGAAGTTAAAAAAAAAAATAAAGTTATTTTTGGATGGCAGTATCCTCTTAAACTCTCCGTTCTCTTAGAAAATAACATCAAGATACTTGAAGCATGAAGCTTGTAAGAGTAATTTTACTTGCACATACAAACTATGAAACTCTCGGCATGTATATTTCTTTTAGAATGGCACTGCATTACAGCATTGCTCAAAATCGGACAAAGAGGTCCCTACAAAATGCATGAGGATCAGCGTCATATAAACCTGTGGAATGGTGAAATAAACAGGACAAAAAACAAAATAATATAAACCTATATGTCATCAATCGATGGAATCACTGCCATCCATGAGGCACCATCGAGGCCCGTGCAAGTAGGGCATGTCGCTATTCCTGTACAGTACCATTGACTCTTAATTTGTTTGTCTTATCTGGAAAGGAAACGGCACCGCTTGATGATCCCCACGTACCGAACACGCTATATTTTTTTATCGAAATTAAGAAAAGAAATGGAAGGCCTACAAGGTCGACCGGTCATGCAGATCTTGGGCTTGACGGCGTGGCGAAGGCAGAGCAGAGCCCGGTGGTGGAGTGACGGTAGCGGCGCTGTAAGTGGTAGAAGAAATGGGCTTGGAGCGAGAAGTGCCCGATGGCGGAGTCGGAACAACGGTAGCTTGGCAAGCCGGAGCTCGTGGCGAAAGTTAGAATGGCGGATGAGTCCGGCTCGGCGGAGCGGCGCCTGTGGAGCCTGGCGATGCGAGACACGATGATGATACGATTGCGTGAAATATGGTTCACGGCTTGATGATACTCCTGAAAAATTAATGTCAGACACTGCATCCGCCATGTAGCTATATATAAAATAATAATAATTTTTTATGGTCTCTAAATCCGTCAAACTGGAATTTCAATACGCACATCATCATCATCATCAAAATCAGTGATCATGATTAATTACATCCACAGCCATGCTGATTGATACATGCATGTAATATTTTTTTTAAACCGAAGAAATTCTTATTTATACTATGTGCACAACATTACCATGCACGCATTCAATAATAATCGTACGGTTTTTAAAGTTTCATTTATTCACTATGTACCCGATGTACTGTCATAGAAACAAGTGATCATAATTTATCGCACGTTCTGTCATGCTGGTGCAAAAGTTATTACTTACATTGTGTGCATCACTTAGCAATGCATGTGGCCAATAATGACCGCTCATTACATGGGCTCCACTCATGAAGCACCTACTTTGGTGCGCCATCATAGAAACTAGCGATCGTGAATGGTTGCACATGGCCACGCTGGTGGACGCTGTAGTCGATAATCTTATAAATTATTGCGTGGACCAGGTCCAAGTGGATCAGGACAAATCTCTGAGCGCATGCACTTAAACTTGGTTCAAGTAGTAATTACACATTGTTGGCCTACAATCTGCCCATCTCTGGGGATGGCAAGAGGTAGGATGTTTGTAAAATTTGATATATTCACATTTGAAACCATCCAAAATTTTATTCTAAACTTGTTCCAGACATGACTATGAAATTAATTACAAATCTTAAATCCATCTCATTTTAAATTGGTATACGTAATATTTAAATCCATCTAAATAGAACCTCATAAATTAAAAATATTTGTAGCCAAAAAAAAATCCTTTCCATCACGAATCACCAAATTCTATAAAATATCATTTTTTTATTGAGATTAAGCTCTCAAAATTTCAAGGGATCGATTTATACTACTATAACTTGAAAAACAACATAAACAGAAGTTTGGAACCAAAGAAACCCCTCCGATCCGCTTGGATGCTCTCTCCTTCCTTGCGGATCTCCAAAAAAATGTATGAAATACATGGCAAAATGGAAAGAAAAAATAATTGTTTTTAAAAAAATCAAACTAGGTGGGAAAGGGTCTTAACTTTAATTTTTTTTCTGCCTTTCCCTTAGTTTTATTAATTTTTCCTACATTTCTCATCATCCTTGCTTCTGTTTCTTCTGCCCTTTTCCTTATTTTTATTGATTTTTTCCGTCCTCTGGAGTCCCGTGGGAATCTTGGAGCGGCAGGCCAGCGGCCAAATGAGGAAACTTGGCCGGTAAGGATTTCATGTTGGTATTTATGTATAAGTTTTAAATTGTACATATACGTTATCAATACTTTGTAAGTTGGGTTGAATTGGACCTCAGTGGTTAAGGTGGTGGTTAAACCAGGAAAAGATTTGGAGTGCAAATCATTTATTTGTATATCCGAGGCAAGGATGGAGAAGGGCTAGTTTTGGTATATGGCATGCCGGGGTGCCACAAAGATGTTTGGATTAGAAAATACTCATCTAAAGATGGCTGGGTCAGGATGGGTAGCAGCAAATTTCAAACCCATCCTTGAGGTTTGGAATCTATATTGGAGTTGGGTTTGTTTTATGGTTGGTTAGCCAGGAGTATTTAGGCTAGGGTTACTTCTACTTTGGGCATTGATTTTTGTTGGATTAATTGGGCTTGGATTGTGATTGGGCTAGGTTTGATAATATTGCTTACACTTATTCATTAGTTTGGATTCTCATGCCCCTTTCTTCTCTCATCTTTTTCTTTTCTCTTTTTTTAACTATTATTATGGCTATTATTTTATTAATTTTTGTTTCCTCTTATCTTCTACTTCTTTTATTTTTTTAGTCATTTTAGCTCAAATAAAATAAAAAATAAAAAAATAAAAAATGGACTTATTTTTGGATGAAACTATAACTTATTTTTTATTGTCCTACCGGATAAGACGTACTCTTCTTAGCTTAGCAAGTCTTTAATTAAAAGGAAGATTATAGCAACCAAAAAAAACCTAACATCAAGCATAAATTTAAAATAATCTTTGAATCGAAGCGGCCTTGGGGCTTCTTTTTGGATGGTATCATTTCTTGCTCCTTGGACAAGGGAACTGGATTCGACTTGTACATCCCTACTTCGACCCTGATCAACAGTCTCGGTTCCGCCAGTTTTGACTTGGTTTGCCTTGGATCCTGGGATAGGACGGGTATATTATAGAGGGCGGAATTAGCCTTTCTTTGTCATTGCAAGAAAAGGTTCGTAGGGTGTCCAGATTTCAAGTAGCCCAGGTCAATGGCACGGCCCAAAAGCAATGACCCAATTTGGAACGGCGCACCGTGAACCGATTGGAATGGATTTGAGCACCGCCTCAAACTCCAAATCCGCCGAGGGGGCTCCAGGCCTTTTGAGGACGTCGAGGGTTTGTTTTTGGGGGTTTTGATGCTACACCGAGGAGAAGAGAGTGGCTGCGAGGAGTAGAGCTGATTGGAATCGAGACCGAGGGGTCTCCAGACCCTTTGAGGAGGTTGAAGGGTTTTTTGGGTTTTAATGCTACGCCCAGGAGAAGAGAGGAGCAACGAAGTGTAGAGTTGATTGGACTCGGGACGGAGGGGCAGCGATGCCTCTGTACGATTGTCTGCTGTTGGCGAAGCCCCATGTGAAGAAGGAGGCGTTGATGGACCTGGTGGCCCGCGTGGGCCGGCGCGTCTACCAGCGCAACGGCGTCATCACCGACCTCAAATCCTTCGGCACCGTCCAGCTTGGCTATGGGATCAAGAAGGTCGACGGCCGCCACTACCAGGTTCCACCCTCTCCACCCCCAAATATCTTCTCAATTTTTTTATCTTTATGCCCATTCTTTTCCGTTGCCTTCTTTAGTGATTATTTTATTTTTTTTCTATTTTTTCTCATTGAATTGCTAATGTTTGCCTTGTGCTTTTGGTTTGATGTTCGGGCTTTATGCAATGATAAATCCATTATATGAACTTCTTGTGCCTCTTTTAGGATGACGATGTCAATAATTCAACTAAATATCATTAAAAACAAATTGGAGTTGAGATTTGGATAAATTAGCTGTTTAGCATGATCTTCTCCATGTTTCTTTACCGTGTAGCTTCAGTGTTTGATGAAATGACCGGGAAAAGAAAAAAAAATGGACGATGCATGAAAGGCTTGTATTTTCCAAATGGTATTTGAGACGAGTCTAACCTAAGATTAACTTCATTGGCGATAATTGCAAGATGCCATGACAAATAAATATTTTTTTCAATCACGGTACTAGATCCTAACAATCAGGAGCCACCTTGTCAGTCTGTCACGTTTTCCTGATTTTTGTTGTTAGATTTTTTCTTGATGGACTGCTAGGGCTGAACTGGATCAGATATGGATATGTATTTGTATCCATATCCATATTTGTTTTATTTGACGAATATGAAAATGAATACGGATATCGAATATAAGAATTTATGTCTATATTTATTTTAAATGGATACGGCTATAAATTGGATACTGAAAATTTGGATACAAATATGAATGTAAGTAAGAAAACTGAACTGTATGATTATTGAATCAAAGATATTACTAAGTGAAGGGTAAATTAAGTTCATATTATGTTAATATATTTACATTTTTTTAAAAAATTAATGAATACTATATAAAATTAAATAAGATTATAAGTATAATCGGATATTCGGATACGGATCTAATAGTTGTCTATCCATATCTATATCCATTTTTTTATAGTTATAGATATGGATGCGGATATTAGTCGGATGCTTACATTTCTGTCCATATCTGGATAGTTTTACATACAGAATTGGATGTGGTTGGATATTATCTATGCCACTGTCACCCCTGTGGACTGCTTTATTCGGAAAAGCTGTTTTTGATGGAGATTTTTTTTTTTGATTGTCATTATTAAGAAACCACCTATGGAAAGTGGATAAACAATTTTTAGAAAAAAATGACCTTTGATGTGACAATGGCTTAAATATATGTTGTTGGGATTTCTCTTCCAAGTCCAAGGACTATGAGTTTAAGATTTTAGTCATAACTAAAATATATTATCTAATCCACTCAAAAAAATTAGCACTTTCTTTTTTTTAAAAAGATTTCTTTATTTTTGTTATCATTCTTCATCAAGCAACCCTTTTTCTCTATTCTCTTCAGGTTATTTTCTTATTTTTCCGTATGAGTATTTCAAACTCCACATTTCATACAAAATCATGTTGGTCTATGAATCTGCAAATAAATTTGCTAGGTCCTAATGGAACTAAAGATGTAGGGCTTGGATCCCCTGATCTTTCTGTTGTGTATTGGATTAATAAATAAACAATAAGAACAAGTGCCGAAGAATTCATCCTTATGATGTAAGATCATCAACACTGCTGCAATTAATATTAGATGATGGTTTTGTAAAATGAACATCTGGTAGAAAAATTTTGCATTGAAGAAAGATATAAATAACTCTAGTCAAGGAATGGATAAGAGTAAATTGGATAGGGTAGTTAATCTTATGCAACACCAGAAAAAGGGGCTTGATTTATGTCAAAGCATTTAAAAGTAAAGAGGAGGTGTGGGAAATCCTGGATTGGAGCTGTGATTTGTGAAGAAGGATTTCAAGAAGTTTTTGTAAGCAAATCAAAATTCTGAGATATTGGATTACCTCTCTTCGTTTCACCGTTCAGTGTGCTACGTTAAATAGAAAAGAAGGGTTAAGCTAGAGCATTTTCTATATCTCAAAATGATTTCAGTTCTCTCTTATCTTTTGTAGTTTCTTCCTTGGGCCAATTTGATTCCCTTTTCATTTCTTTCTTTTAAGAAGATTGTTGTTGTTAATACAGAGTAGGAATCATTCTTAGAGTAGGATCATTCAGATCCCTTACAATCTATTCTTTTCTTCTTCTTTTTTTTTGGGGGGGGGGTTGGGGGGATGTGCATGGAGACTATTTAAATTTTGTAGGAATATCTTAATATTAGAGCTTTACCCTGAGAAATTTCAATATTCCTGTTTAAAAAAGATGGATTTTTAGTGTAGTGTTGAAAAAGAAACTATTGAGAGGCTTGCAACTCACCCAGAGAGAGTCATTGTTCCATGTGTTTCAAGTGTATAGATGGTGAGGGAAAATTCAAGTATTTGCTTGCGGATTGCAGGTTGACCCTTGATATTTTCTGTCAATTGCTACATTCTTGTTGTAAAATATTCTTAATGTATTATTGAATATTTTTGAGAATGTGATAGCGGATTATCCAAAAGCCAGTAGAAGGGTGTTCAAATTAATCTCGAATCATGCTGGAGCATGAATAATTTTGATAGAAATAAACAGGATCAAGAAGACAAGACACAAACTCTACTTTGAAGTACAAAAACATGTGGGCTGACAAAAAGGAAACAAAGAATTCTTAACCAAAGGAAAAAAAGAATACTGCATGGAAAGAAGAGTAAAAGAACTGTGATTTTGCAGATATACAATTGTGGTGACAGATGTTGGTTGGAATTTAGAAGTAGGCTGTTGTAATGAAGTATATGGAATCTTTGCCCATAAAAGGTATATATGTATAGAATCAACTTTACCTTTTATATATGTTTTCATCTCTCTCAATTCATTCTTTTATTGAATAAAACCTCATTTTATATAGTGAACTTTCACACAGTTTGCCACGCCCCGGCCCGATGCCTGAGCTAGGCGTACAACAGACGGCCTCATATCCTTAGGGTTCAGTCCCGTTGAATATACAAGGCCTATCCTACTAATCAACAATCAGGCCAGATCTGTAACAAAGATATAGAAAACAGGGGGTGAGCTATACAGGCTCAGTAAGTTATCATCATCTCTAATAAATGCATAAATATGACAATAACAAATTACAAACATACACAAATCATACATCATAGAATAATCAGCTCATGACAAAATAAAATACAACATATTAATATGCACATTTAATTACAAACGATGCGATTATGGATGGCCAACCATTTATTTTACTCTTTTAGTCCTTCTGACTATGGCCATGATCGGTCCATGACTAGTCTTGAAAGAGACTAGAATCCTAACTATACATATCGAAACCGGTCATGTGCCAGTGATCGCCCCACTGGAGGTCCGGAAGTATACTAACTCTGATATCACACGAGAAAATATGCATCCTCAGCATGTGTCAGCAACTGCCATGCATGGCTAAAAATAAAAGGCAACTAGCTCATGACTACACATACCGTACATCGGTCATGTACCAGTGATCGTCCCACTGGAGGCCTGGAAGGAAACTAACTCTGATATCACACGAGAAAACATGTATCCTCAGCATGTGCCAGCAATTGCCATGCATGGCTAAAAACAAAAGGCAACTAGCTCCTGACTATACATACCGTACATCAGGTCATGTGTCAGTGATCATCCCACTGAAGGCTCGGAAGAAGACTAGATTCTTGTTTGATCATAGTCGGACTAGAGATCGTCAACACCAATACAAATAACAATGAATGCAACCCAATGCAGATCAAATTATGCTACACATACTTAACATTTCATAATATTCATCACATATTTAGCATGTAATACTAGAGGTCAAGATAACTTACCTGATGGGGGACGAAAATAAAATGATGAATGAAGAGTTTTAGCAAGCTAATCAGCAAGCAAACTTGAGCAATTAATTATCAAATAAATGGGCTAAATTAATCTAAGAAAAGAATTTTCATAAGAAGACTAGTTGATCTAATTTTAAAGATCCGCAATGTAGATCTAGTTCAAAGTAAGGATTATGATCTTCATGGCAAGGAAACCATCACTACTAGGACAAGTTAACCTTCAAATGATCAGATCTAATGAAGCTTAGGAAGAGTTTTTCTATCAACAATGATGGCTAATTATTTGGTGGAAGAAGGAGCTCTCATCATTCAAGGATTGAGGCCTAGAAACCAAGATTGGTACTCTCTACTTTGAGACTCATCTTGGCCTTGATCCATAGCGTGGAAACCTTCATTCTTGACTCAGGAACCTGAGAGAACCTGTAAAGAAATTTGGGATTAGACATGGAAGAATAATTGGAGTTGGAATGGAAACAAAGAAAAAAAGGAAAAAGAAAAAAGTGGCCGGCAGCTTGGGACCCGGAGCTTGATCATAGATCCATCAATGGGCGTCCCATCATTTACTCCTTGCAAAAGCACTCTTCACTCTCAAACTCAAACTTAGAAAACTCTCATTCTCTCCTTGGATAAGGATCTACATACTCAAACTAGCTAGAAAACTTTCACTCCAAACAAGAACTCAAGGAAACTAGAACACAAGGAAACAATCCTTTCATTAACTTAAATCATATCATATAATGAATATAATGAGAGCCTAGGGGCCCTATTTATAGGCTCCAATGCTAGGAATTTCGTCCAAGGGTGGAGAGGAGGGGATAAGGATGGCTTAGTTGGCTCCAACAAATTTTAGGTAAGTCGTTTTAACTAAAAACAAATTATTGATAGAAAATTACAACCACTTGACATGTGGCATTCTAGAAGGTCTTCATGTAGTTGTCAAATGCTGATGTGGAGGCCTAGGTGTCATTAGAGGTGGTGCCCCACATGTCACTTGTTGGAAGGTATCTTTATGTTTCCCATAAAAGTTTTGATGTAGTGTAATTTCTTCTTCCCCAAGTTTTTTTCATGTGGTGTCCTTCCATGTGAAAATTTTAGCTTCAAGTCCCCCAAGGATTGAGGCCTAGAGTCAAGATTGGCACTCTCTACTTTGAGACTCACCTTGGCCTTGATCCATGGTGTGGAGACCTTCATCCTTGACCTAGGAACCTGAGAGAACCTGCAAAGAAATTTGGGCTTAGACATGGAAGAAGAATTAGAGTTGGAATGGAAACAAAGTAAAAAAGGAAGAAGAAAGTGGCCGGCAGCTTGGAACTTGGAGCTTGATCATAGATCTATCAATGGACGTCCCATCCTTTACTCCTTGCACAAGCACTCTTCACTCTCAAACTCAAACTTAGAAAACTCCCATTCTCTCCTTGGATAAGGATCTGCATACTCAAACTAGCTAGAAAACTTTTACTCCAAACAAGAACTCAAGAAAACTAGAACACAAGGAAACAATCATTTCATTAACTCAAATCATATCATAGAATGAAACAATGAGAGTCTAGGGGCCCTATTTATAGGCTCCAATGCTAGGAATTTTGTCCAAGGGTGGAGAGGAGGGGATAATGATGGCTTAGTTGGCTCCAACAATTTTTAGGTAAGTGGTTTTAACTAAAAATAAATTATTGGTAAAAATTACAACCACTTGACATGTGGCATTCTAGAAGGTCTTCATGTGGTTGTCAAATACTGATGTGGAGGCCTAGGTGTCATTAGAGGTGGCGCCCCACATGTCACTTGGAAGGTATCTTTATGTTCCCCATAAAAGTCTTGATGTAGTATAATTTCTTCTCCCCCAAGGTTTCTTCATGAGGTGTCCCCCCATGTGAAAATTTTGGCTTCAAGTTTTGGCTTGAATTGGGCTTGAATGGCTTGAATTGGGCTTTGAAAAGGTGGCTTTCCATCATGCTTTGAGCTTGAGTCGATTCATAAAAAAATATCTTTTTCCATGTGTTGACTCATGAGTATGCTTCAAGAAAATTTGGGACTTGTTTCATGGCTCAAGATTTTATTAACTATAGCTGCAAAAACAAAGTTAGTTAATCAAAGTATATATTCTTATTATTAATGTCCCATCAATTCTCCCGGGATGGAAAAAAGGCTCGACTCCGTCGAGCAGGAATTCATCTGGCTTTGGTGATACTCTAAGAGGTCAGGGTCGATTCTTTGTAAGTCTTCTCGAGTGATCTATGAATCTTTGGACTCAGGTCATCCTTGCCGGTGAACCAAGTAGCGTTGATAGTCTTTGTTTTGAGTAGTGACAATCTTGTCATCTAAGATTCGCTCAATCCTATCTTGCCGCTTTGGTAATATGGTTGGTGGACACTCAAAGGTTGGTTCACTCTCAAAGGTGGAATCAGGTCTGAATAGCTCACTAGGTATCATTGTTGGTTCCTTATACTTTACTAGATCTGAAATGTTGAAAGTGGAACTGATACCAAAGTCGGATGGTATATCTAGCACATATTAGGTCCAATTTTTCTTACTATTTTGAAAAGGACCTACATCACGGGCATACAATCATTTTGAGCCTAATTAAGACATAGTCTCCACCCTGAAATTCTTTAGCTTTTTTTACAAAATTTAGCCATATGCTTGTTAATTTCATTGCTCAAAATTTGTTTTACTAATCATGCTATGCATATGACTCTCGTAATCATGGATACTTATGCATGGGACATCAAATGACAAGAAACAAATGCAAATGATACTAAATGGTAAAAGACAAACAAAAACAAAACAAGCTCAAATGGACTTTATTATCTATGGACTAAATTTTATTGTTGGGCTAGGAAACAAGGTTCCTAATTTTCAATATTTCTTAAATGGCTTTGAAGACTCTGGCACAAAACTTCAGGTAGGTGGCAGTGAATCTTAATTTGGCTCCCAACATATGCCAAGAGTCTTAATAAAATACTGTTGAATATCACTGGGACCATATCAATGGTATGGTAGATGTCCCAGCTGGATGGAATAGAAGAGTGAATGAAACGTAACGATGGATCGGGATAGTGGATGTTCAGAAATGGGGAATCAGGGATAGAAAAATTGTTAGGAAAAATATTTTGTAGGGTTTTCAAAGGCTCTATAGCTTCTTGGGACTGATCCATAGGGTTTTGTTCTTTGACGGTCAATACCCCAATATGTGATCCTTCATTAATCTCTAGATGTAAATCCTCAACATTGATTAATTCCGGGTCCTCTATTATCTCCTAGAATTATTCTTCATGGCTTTGTCCCTGGATTTCATCTTCTTTAAGTTAATTATTCCCATTGTTGATTTTCTTAGGCTGGGTAATTACTTTATCCTCAAGCAATTATTCTTGTTTATATTCAACCACTAAGTCAGACCCAGCTTCATAAACTTCTTCCTTAAATTCTTCATCATGTTCAGGGGTTTCTTTCTTTAATTCCTCAGTTGGACAAGATTTAGATTCTATTTCTTCCTTGAGTACTTCAAGAGGTTCAGGAGATTTTTTCTCTAATTTTTTCATGGGTTTAGTCTCTTCTTCATCTCTCTCGTATTCATTGAATTCAACAATATATTTAAGCACAGTTTTATCTTGTCTCGATTGTACCGTTGGTTTGGAAGATTTTGCTTATGAGGTTTGCCTAGGTACTTTTTCCTCAACTTACTCTTCATATCTCTCAAAGTAATTATTTTATCCCCACTATAATAATTTTTATGCTCAACATGTCCCCAATATGACTAGCATGTCGGACTAGCTTTAATTTGATAAATTGACACTTCCTTTCTTCCGACATTTCATCAAACTCAAAATATTGATCCATTTTCTTCTCCCAATCGACATACACCTCAGGGTTTCCATCAAAAGTGGGTGCATAGGGTCGATTGCTTCTAAAGACTCTCTCCTCCTGATCTACAAAGCCTTGACAGGGGTATCTAAGTTTATACTTAGGGGTGAGATCATGACAATGGACTCTTGGATCAATAGGAGGTGATTTAGGATTAGTACGGTTCAAGCGATCTTTTTCGATGTCCCCGATTTGATTATTCACTTGCCCTAACTCTTTGTTCATTGATCCTAATTGTTTAGTTAGGGTATCAAATTTTTCAGTCAGCATCCTCATAAAGAATTCAAGATTGGGGTCCATGGATAAACCAGACTGAGGGTGGGACTTTGATATAAAGCTTATAGGACACAGTGCAACGGTAAGCAATACAATGGACAAGCAAACAAGACCTAATTCTAGGGTTCCTAGATTTAAAAGTTCAAAATACAAGACTTAACTAGGTACTACTTAAGTATGTAATTATCCTGTCCACTGGCCAGGTAAGAGGTGGGGTTGCGGGAGGCTCCCTCGCTTTCGTGAGGTCCTAATTAAAAATCGCAAGTCCGCTTAAGGCATTTATCATTTGACCTCTAGCCTTAGACACCAATTTCAAGGAATAAGTACAAACCCAAATAATACTTTGTCTTACCTTGCACTTGGACCCGACTTGTGGGTGTCCCTAGTTTAGGTTCCTACTTGATTTCACTTTAGGATTTAGGTCAATGCAAATATGGGTGATTGTTTTGGACTAAGGAAAGGTAATGAACTCCTTCCCTTATGTAAGATTGAATGCCCTTAGGATATTTTAAAAATGGATGCAAACAATTTCAGCAAAACAATGAGTACAATCAACTATACCTAGCACAAATGCATGAATTTTTAATCCAATTTAGAAATTTCAAAAAATGCAAATTTAAATGAGTAATTCAAATCTTGAAGTCTAAATCACAGTAACCAAATTTAAAATTTAAAATTTCAAAATTTGATTAGAAAATTTGTCCTTGGAAGCAAAGTGGTTAAAATGTAAATTTCAGCTTCCAACTAACCTCTAGCTAACCTGAATTTGAAAATTCGATATTTAAAATTTTAAAAATCTAAAAATTCAAAATAAAACTGATTTGGTTAGCTCTCGTATCTAAAATCTCGGATTTTAAATTATGACTTCAGATTAATTCGAATTTTGGTTAAGAAGGTAGTTTGAAAACAGTTGCTAGAAGGTTTCAGCAGTTTAGCTAACTCTTAACAACCTGAATTTAAATTTGGAATTCCGAGCTATAAACCTTTCTAAAATTCAAAATTTCGGTGGGAAATAACAAAACTCGAAGTCTGGATCTCAGATCTAAAATTTAAAAATTTAAAAATATATTTTTGTATTTTTTTGAAAATTAAATGAAATGGAAGGCAGAAACAGAATTCTGGGCAGAACTTCAGAAACGACCTAAGAACTTATATTTTTAAATCCAAAAATCAAGAAAATTTTTTTTTGAATTTTATATTTCGAATCCTAACACACTAAGGTACTGGAAAAGTATTTTTCTGGATTTTTTTCATCACTGTAAAAATTACAAAAAATCACAGAAAACTCAGAAGACAGTGAGACAGGACTGCAGCAGCTTGCAAAGCTTAACCTAGAACCAAAGCTCTGATACCAAAAAATTGATGGGGGATGAAAATAAAATGATGAATGGAGAGTTTTAGCAAGCTAACCAGCAAGCAAACTTGAGCAATTAATTATCAAATAAATGAGCTAAATTAATCCAAGAAAAAATTTTCATAAGGAGACTAGTTGATCTAATTTTTAAGATCCACAATGTAGATCTAGTTCAAAATAAGAATTAGGATCTTCTTGGCAAGGAAACCATCACTGCTAAGGCAAGTTAACCTTCAAATGATCAGATCTAATGAAGCTTAGGAAGAGTTTTCCTACCAACAATAATGGTTAATTATTTGGTGGAAGAAGGAGCTCTCATCATTCAAGGATTGAGGCCTAGAAGTCAAGATTGGTACTCTCTACTTTGAGACTCACCTTGGCCTTGATCCATGGCGTGGAGATCTTCATCCTTGACCTAGGAACCTGAGAGAACCTGCAAAGAAATTTGGGATTAGACATGGAAGAATTAGAGTTGGAATGGAAACAAAGAGAAAAAGGAAGAAGAAGAAAGTGGCCGGCAGCTTGGGACTTGGAGCTTGATCATGGATCCATCAATTGGCGTCCCATCCTTTACTCCTTGCAAAAGCACTCTTCACTCTCAAACTCAAACTTAGAAAACTCTCATTCTCTCCTTGGATAAGGATCTACACACTCAAACTAGTTAGAAAACTTTCACTCCAAACAAGAACTCAAGAAAACTAGAACACAAGCAAACAATTCTTTCATTAACTCAAATCATATCATAGAATGAATACAATGAGAGCCTAGGGACTCTATTTATAGGCTCCAATACTAGGAATTTCATCCAAGGATGGAGAGGGGATAAAGATGGCTTAGTTGGCTCTAGCAATTTTTAGGTAAGTGGTTTTAACTAAAAACAAATTATTGGTAGAAAATTACAACCACTTGACATGTGGCATTCTAGAAGGTCTTCATGTGGTTGTCAAATGCTGATGTGGAGGTTGTCATTAGAGGCGACGCCCCACATGTCACTTGTTGGAAGGTATCTTTATGTTCCCCATAAAAGTCTTGATGTAATGTAATTTCTTTTTCTCCAAGGTTTCTTGATGAGGTGTCCCCCCATCTGAAAATTTTGGCTTCAAGTCTTGGCTTGAATTGGGCTTGAATGGCTTGAATTGGACTTTGAAGATGTGGCTTTCCATCATGCTTTGAGCTTGAATCGACTCATAAAAAAATGTCTTCTTTCATGTGTTGACTCATGAGTATGCTTCAAGAAAATTTGGAACTTGTTTTATGGCTCAAGATTTTATTAACTATAGCTGCAAAAACAAAGTTAGTTAATCAAAGTATATATTCTTATTATTGATGTCCCCATCATTACCTGAAACTGATTCTATCAGGAACACGCTACTCGAATCTTAGATCCTCAATACTTCCATACTGATAAAAGTAATGAAGGCTCTGATAAAATAAGTTAATAATTAATCCCGAATCCAAAAAAAGAAAATAAAGTAAAATTTTTTGATCTGGTCTAGGACTAGGTTCGATTTAGATATCTATTTAGATCTGGTTGATGGGAATCAGGTTAATTAACAAGAAAATAGTCTAAATACCCAAATTGATTTCACAAATTTTTTTTATTTTTATTCTTTTTCTTCTCTCATTTTTCTCCTCTTCTCTCTCCCTTACCCTTTTTCCTCTTCTCTCTTCTCTCTCCTCTTCCTCTTTCTTCTCTCTCTCTCTTTTCTCTTTTTTCTTTTTCTCTTCTTCCCTCTCCTCTTTCTCTCCTTTTCTCTTTCCCTCTCCTCTCTCTCTCCTCGTCTCTCTCTCCTCTATCCCCTCTCTTTCCTATTTCACCCTCCTCTTTCTCTCTCTCTTCTTTCTCTCTCCTTTCTGTTTCCTCCTCTTTGTCTCTCTTCTTCCTCTCTTCTCTCTTCTCTCTTCTTTCTTCATCTTTTTCTTTTTTTTTTCTTTCTTCTTTCATTCTTCCCCAGCTTCCTATTGTTTTGGCTCGAGCAAGCCTCCCATGGTCCTCGGAAGCCATGGGAGGTGGTGGATGAGGGAAGGGACTCGTCGGTAATCGTTGGATGGAGGGTGATCGGGCGGCGAGCACCGGCATCCGTCCGGTTCGAGGAGGCCGAGATCAAAAAAAAAAAATTCTTTTTACCCTATTTCTAAACAAATATCTATGGGAAGAGAGACTTACCGACGTCGAGGGAACTCGCGGCCGCTCACCGGAGAGGAGGAAGATGGCCGCACAGGGGTTGATTGAGTGCCATTAGCGATGGTGGAGGGGGGTTTTAAAGAAGAAACCGATGGGATTTCCTCACCGTACGGGAAGGAACTTCGGTTGATCGGAAGTCTTGCCCCTCCACGATACTTCGCCGGTGGACTTCGACTTGCCATGGCTTCCCTTTCAAGATTTCCGGCGAGTTCTTCGATGGGATATACAGGGGCTCCGTTCCCTGTTTCTCTTTTTTTTTTTTTTTTTCTTCGAGTTTCGAACTGAAGTCGGCAATGGCTGCCGACTGCAATCCAAAAAGCCAAAAAAAGTGGGCTTCATACAGTTTTTTTAAACAAATAGGGATGCCATATAAATTCCACTGATTGGAAATCAAACTTCTTGATAAACCACAGTCAGCATGCAAAATTTTAAAAGGCATTACCTTGAATATAAGTAAATGATATCATTACTCTTTTCGCGCTTTTTTATTCCTATGTATGAGTGGATGTGGCTTTATTGCTAGAATAAGGGTTGTCTTGGGCTTAAGACCTAGAAGTGGAGATAGGCTATCTCTGTGTAATGGCTTTTTCTCTTTTTCATTTATTTGATGCATTCTTTTTGATTTGCCAAGATTTCCCACCCTCATTTGTACACTTGGATGGATGTTAAAGGCTTGTGGGTCATGGTTAAGTATTTTGTCATCAATGCACACTTGAAACTTTTCACTTGTAACATATATTTGGTAAATATGTAATATCTGGTTTGCCTATCATATCCGGTTATGTTTTTCTTCCTCCATATGTATAATTATCCCTTGTTATGCAAAGTCAGTGTTGTTGTTAAACGGTAACATTGTGTTTTAACTGCTCTGTTTTTTCTAACATGCTCGATGCATGCTGTATGTGCAGGGCCAACTGATGCAGATGACTATGATGGTTCCACCTAGTTTCAATCAGGAACTTCAATATTTGAATAAGGAAGACCGTCTGCTTCGCTGGCTTGTTGTAAAACACAGGAATGCTGTATATGGACTAGAGTTCATTAATGAGGATGATGGAAAGGATGAGCTAAGCATGTTCCGCAGCGGTAGCTTGATAAATAAGGGAGATGATGAGGAGGAGGAGGATGATGATGATGATGATGACTATGAAGTGAACTAGACTGTTTAATGCATTTCTGCACTGGCGCATTTGATTCTCCCGCAGTCTAATATTGAGCATAATAAATTATGCTCAAACGGGAAGAGGAGACATATTTATGATCTGGGTGTGCTATTTGCATTGAAGAACTGGAATTTTGTTCCCTGCTTTCCTGATTTGGTTTGTCTGACTGTTATATTCTATTCTACCGAGTGCATGACACTTAATTAAGAGAAACTTGTGCCTTTGCAGTTAGCATGAATTTCTGTAAATCTTGATTTCAATTTGTTGGCAGTCCAATTTCCAAATTTTCAATCCGCTCTGGTTACACCTGCCCCCGCTGCTGTTATTTGTTGCTGTCATATTTATTATTATGACAGATGGACCAAACAAAAGCAAGGAGAACAATTTTCACGTTATGTCACAGATACTGGCAGCACTTAAGTTCTAACAATTTAAAAATCCTGGATCACCTTAAAAAGCCTCGAACCCGTATCTTTTATTTGAAGGGAGCCGCATCATCCCACTTGACCACCGCCAAATCGCACCGCGTCCTGCTAAACCTAGCTATGAACCATGTTTTATGAACATGTCTGAAGTTGCTGTGAGACCACGATACCGTTATATATAGTACACATGAGAGAGCGAATCTTGACCGTGCGTAATAAAGAAGCGCGGCTATCAGGTGGCTGTGCCTATGAGTGCCACCACCTTTATGGGTGATGTATAAATATAATCCTTGTAGCCTGCTCATCTTTTGGCTCTCTGCCCTCTCTTACGTACGGGGTGGTAAACCTCGGCATCCATCAAACCAACTTTTCGTCGTGGTGTTTATGACCCTAGCGCCAATCTATTTTTAATAAAAGTCTCTCTGTTATGATAATCCAATTTTAATATAAAATAATTATTGATCCATCGATTAGATCGATTTTATTTCTGGTCTATTAAATATATCAGTGCATCTAAAGATGATATTTAATAAGGACCACAGTCCATTTCAACAAAAATAATATATTATTATTTCATTAATATATACCTTATTATCTCATTCAGTTTATGTCATCAGCCTGATCCGAAAATGCTACTTTATTATCTCATTCAGCTTATGTCATCAGCCTGTCCGAAGAGGCTATCTTATTGTCTCATTTAATTTATGTCATCAACCTGATCCGAAGAGGCTATCTTATTATCTCATTCAGCTTATGTCATCAGCCTGATCCGAATAGGCTACCTTATTGTCTCATTCAGCTTATGTCATCAACCTAATCCGAAGAGGTTACCTTATTATCTCATTTAGCTTATGTCATCAGCATAATCCGAAGAGTCTGATTCGAAGAAGATACTTTATTATTTCGATCGGCTCTATGTCTTCAGCATGGTCCGAAGAGCATATTTTTTTGGAGATATTGTTCATCCCTTCGGCCCCCACGGTAAGTAATTCTTTATTTTCTAGTTCACTTTGAAGGAGATAAATCCGAAGCAAATAGCTAACACCTCTTCGTACAATTCCAGAGAAGACAGTCCGAAGAGGTAGTTAGACTCATTTCGGATCCCTCCTAAAGAGAGTGTATTTGAAACATGTGAACAACCTTTTAACCCGAAACAGTTAAAACTATTCTGGTTGTTGTAACCACCCACATGGTCGATAGCTCCGGCTTAAGTAACCATGGTGTAACTAATTTCCGACCGCCACTACTCACTGTTATGAGGAAGTTATATTAACTAATTTCCATAATCGTAAGTAGTTGCACTCACGCCTATAAATATCGGTAAGAGGGACACTCGAGGTAAGCCAATTTCAAGCAAGTTAGAGCCAGTCTGCAACTAGCTCTGTCAAAGCCACCCCACTATCTTCTCTCTTTCCATTCTTTTCCACTTTTTTCTCCTTTCAAGTTCTCCATTCTGTTGCCTAAATTTCGGCTAACTTTGGCATCGGAGTGTCCCCCACTGGAGAAATTCCGGTCAAGGGATTGTTTTACAGGCCTCCTTCGACGGTGAACCGGCAGGCCGATCGCTCCATCCGGTCAGCAGGGATTTGGTGTTAATAGATTGGCGCGCCAGGTAGGGGAAGAATTTCCTCCGGTAAAGGAGAACTTTAGAAAAGGCAAGAATGGTGAAAGGAAAGATTCCAAATACTTCTACAGGCAGGGACCACCCTGCCCCTCAGGCGAGCAATTCTCTGGCGGAAAATGATATGCCGCCTCCTATGATGATGGTGGGGCAACAACAATTCGAGACCCTTTTAAATCGAGTTGATGCCCTGATGGCTCTAGTTCAGACTCTTCAAGAAACTGCAATTCAAAAGCAGTGCCCTCCAGCCACCTCTCAGCCCAGTCATCTAGCTAGGAGAAAGGAAGATCAATGCCAGGAATCCACACCAAGTTCTTCATAAATCCGATTTTCTCGAGAGCATTACAGCTCCTAACCAAGCAAGCATATGGAGGCTTATTATGGCAAGAAAAGAACTAGACATTTCCTTTCTGTTTCTTCTGAGGATTCTATACCCGGAGGAGGCAGACAAAGAGAGATGAGCTTCGATTTTGAAGAAAAATTCAAATTATTGGAGTCACAAATAGCCAGGCTTACTGATCAAAAGAGAAGTGACGAAGTCTTGAGGTTCAATTCTCAACCTCCTTTCTCCGATCAAATCATGGTCGAAGTCATCCCTCGGCATTTTAAGATTCCATAGTTGGAGGCTTATGACGGAACTTCTGATCTCCTTGATCATTTGGAAAGTTATAAGGCTCACATGATGGTATAAGAGACATCTGATGCATTGTATTGCCTTGCTTTTCCTGCTACTTTAAGGAAAGCTGCTCAAATGTGGTGTTCGAGCTTGTTGCCTGGTACAATCCATTCTTTTGTTGAGTTGGAACGGCTATTTATTTCACATTTCAGAACATGCAAAAAGATGCTGCGCAACACAGACAGTTTGTTCCTCCTTCAACAGAATGAAAGAAAAAGTCTGAAGGAATTTGTCATCTGATTCAATTCGGCCACTCTGGAGATCCCAGATCTCAATAAGCACATGGCCATGTCAGCTTTAAAGAAAGGTCTTAGATCATCCAGATTTACTTTCTCTCTGGATAAGAGATTCCCTATGAGCTATGCCGAACTACTGGCAAGAGCTTAGAAGTATGCTGCTACTGAAGAGCAAGCTACAAGTCGTAGACTCATTGAAAGAAGGCACCCTTCCAAGAAAAAGACTGTCAAGGGGTCAAATGTACCCACATCTTCCATTAATGCGCCGGTTCCTAAACGCAGTCCCAAGTATAAGCAACAGATCAACCGGTTCGACTCCTACACTCCCCTTAACCTTCCAAGAGAAAAAATTCTATTAGAAATATAAAATGAAAAATATTTGCAAAGGCCATGTCCCCTAAAGACCTCTGCTAAAGTAAAAGACAAAAATAAATACTGTCGGTTCCATCGAGACTATGACCACAATACGGAGGAATGTTTCCAGCTTCGAGATGCTATTGAAGACTTAATTAAAAGAGGTTATCTGGGGAAGTATGTTAGCCGTTCGGAACCTCAAGTTGAAGCAACTGCCCTTTAAAGAGCTACTGATGAAGCTAAACTGCCTCACCAAAGGCCGATTGATGGGAGGGTTGGTATGCTTCATCGATCGATTGGCTGGAGGAATGAAGCTGAAGAAGATTACTCCAAGAGACTCAAAGGCAAAAATTCCATCAGCTTTTCAGATGAGGATCTCCAAGGAATTCAACTTCCACGTGATGATCCTATTGTGGTCTTAGCTGTAATTGCAAAATATGATGTAAAGAGAATTCTAATAGATAATGGAAGTTCTGCAGATGTTTTTGCCTGGACAGCTTTAGATATGCCTGGAATTCTATCTGAAGTAATTACACATCGACGGGAAGTTGCCTCAAACTACAAACCAGTTCGACAGAAGAAGAAACCATCGAAGAGAATCTGGAGCACATATGGATGCTTCATGTGGATGGCGCTTCCAACACCAATGGATGTGGAGCTGGTCTCATCTTGGCTAATCCGAATGGGCAAGTTATAGAGTATGCTCTTCGTTTTTCTTTCCAAGTTTCAAATAATCAGGCAGAATATGAAGCTCTCATTGCTGGGCTTAGAATCGCTCAGAATCTAGAGATTAAAAAGATTAAAGTCTTTTCAAATTCACAGTTGGTGGTAAATCAAGTAAAAGCTGAATTCGAAGCTCAGAATCTCATCATGATTCAGTATCTTGAGAAGGTGCAAAGTCTAATATCCTAGCTAGAATATTTTGAGATTGTTCATGTGCCCTGAACAGAAAATTTTCGAGCCGATGCTCTTTCACGACTTGCAACCACTGCTCCAGACTTCCTTGACCGTACATATATAGAATATCTTGAAGATCCCAGCATATCCGAATCCACAGTGGAAGTATATTCAATTGAATGTGAGCCTTCAAGGATGGACCCCATTCTTAAATTTTTAAATGGAGGCACATTTCCTGAAAACAAGCTTGAAGCTAAATGACTTTGTTGATTTGCTTCCCAGTATGTGATCTTAGATGGGACTCTATATAAAAGATCTTTTACACAACCTTTGTTGAAATGTTTGGGACCCTCAGATGCCAATTATGCTCTCAGAAAATGCATGAATGTATATGTGGAGATCATATAGGGGGCAGATCCTTAGCTTACAAAATAATTTGCCCAGGCTATTATTGGCCGACCATTCAAAAGGATTCTATAGAATTTGTACGAAGATGTGATTAGTGTTAGAGATATTCTAATGTACAAAGATGGCCTGCAAGTCAATTGACCCTGTTGACAGCTCATTGGCCTTTTGCTTAATGGGGAATGGATATTCTTGATCTATTTTCTCCAGTTTCCGGATAATGAAAATTTCTTATAGTAGTAATTGACTACTTCACTAAGTGGGTTGAAGCTGAACTGCTAGCACAAATTACTAAGGCAAAGGTTGAAAATTTTGTAAGAAACTTTATTATTTTCCATTTTGGGATTCCTTATGCCATCATTACAGATAATGGAAGGCAATTTGATAACCCGAAGTTCAAAAGCTTCTGTGCACAATATCATATACTCCACAAGCTAACTTTCGTTGCTCATCCTCAATCTAATGAAGAAGCTGAAGTGACCAAAAGAACTATACTTCATGGCCTTAAAACCAGATTAAATGATGCAAAGGGACTATGGACTGATGAGTTGAATTCAGTTCTTTGGACGTACCGAACTACTCCCAGAGAAGTCACTGGTGAATCTCCATTTCACTTAGCTTATGGCACTGAGGCAGTCCTTTCTATAGAAGTTTCTTTACAATCTCTACGGATTGACCATTACAAAGAACCTGAAAACTCATAATGCCGAAGAGTTGATTTAGATTTATTACAAGGTACTTGGCTCCATGCTCAGCTGAAGATGGCCACATATCACCAAAAGATTGCCAAGTATTACAACTCTCGCATGAAAGAACGAATCTTTTGTCCTGAGGATTTGGTTTTACGAAGATATGAAGTATCCAGGCCATCCGAACAAGGAAAACTTTCTCCTACATGGGAAGGCCCCTATCGGATCAAAAAGTCATCCGTCGTGGAACTTACCGGCTTGAAACCTTAGAAGGTACTATGTTGCCTCGCCCATGGAATATAGAAAATATTCACAAATATTATCAATAAAAATTTTATTCAAGCTTATATTGATGTATCAAGATAGACCTGATCAGCCTATCTTAATCTTTATTAAAAAGCATAAGGATGATCTATGTGATCTATCCTACGAAGTACCAAGTGGGCTTGATTAGCCTATCTTAATCTTTATTAAAAGGCATAAGGATGATTTACGTGATCTATCCTACGAAGTGTCGAGTAGGCTTGATCAGCCTATCTTAATCTTTATTAAAAGGTATAAGGATGATCTACGTGATCCATCCTATGAAGTACTGAGTGGGCTTGATCAGCCTATCTTAATCTTTATTAAAGAGCATAAGGATGATCTACGTGATCTACCCTACGAAGTACCGAGTGGGCTTGATCAGCCTATCTTAATCTTTATTAAAAGGTATAAGGATGATCCATGTGATCTATCCAATAAAATGCCAAGGAAGGCTCAACCAGCCTGTTTCATTCTCTGTAAAGAACATAGATGACCTACGCGATCTATTCTACAATAAATCTGATGAAGTACAAAGTAAATTCGGCAACATGCCGAAGTATATCCCTTCAGTATGTATGTTGTCATTATCAGCAATGATCCTCTGGAAAAAAGAGAATGGTTATATATATCAAATTCTCTTATTTAGAATATTAATGGTATTATTCAAAATTTGAAGTCTTGGTATTATTTCAAGTCCGAAGACTTAGTATTATTTTGAGTCCGAAGATTCAGTATTATCTTCAAGTCCGAAGACTTGGTTTTATTCAAAATTTGAAGTCTTGGTATCATTTCAAGTCCGAAAATTCAGCATTATCTTCAAATTTGAAGATTCGGTATTATTCAACGTTTGAAGCATTGGTATTATTTCAAGTCCGAAGACTTGGTATTATTTTTAATTTGAAGTCTCAGAGCTGTTTTTAAATATGAAGACTTTATCCTTGGATGAATTTTCATTCGAAGATTTAAGGTGAAAGTTAATGCATTTACCAGAAAGAGTATTTGTTCATAAATTTTTTATGATCAACAAGGTAATCATTCGGCATTTTACCTTCGATGAGTTTATACTTGGTGAGTATTTCATTGAAGCATCAATGAGGGGCTGACACCTGTCCTTGACATGATCTCCAAACCGTATATCGATTATTATAAGCGCCAAAATCGGAGACCCGTCATCATTGGTTACTTTCTTTTCATTCATAAACAACAAACTCTAATTACTCCCATTTTTTGAAATAAAGTTATTTCAAAATTGAGAGTGGAGGGCAGTTATTGTGGTAATCCAGTTTTAATATAAAATAATTGGCGATGCATTGGTTGGGTCGATTTTATTTCTGGCCCATTAAACAATCAGTGCACCTGAAGATGATATTTAACAAGGACCACAGTCCATCTCAACGAAAATAATATATTATTATTTCATTAATATATACCTTATTGTCTCATTCAGTTTATGTCATCAGCATAATCTGAAGAGGCTACCTTATTATCTTATTTAGCTTATGTCATCAGCCTTATTCTAAGAGGCTAACTTATTGTCTCATTCAATTTATGTCATCAACCTAATCCGAAGAGGCTACTTTATTATCTCATTCAGCTTATGTCATCAGCCTGATCCGAAGAGGCTACCTTATCGTCTCATTTAGCTTATATCATCAGCCTAATCCGAAGAGGCTACTTTATCATCTCATTTAGCTTATGTCATCAGCCTAGTTCGAAGAGTCTGATCCAAAAAAGATACCTTATTATTTTGATCGACTAAATGTCTTCATCATCGTCCGAAGAGGATATTTTTTTGGAGGTATTGTTCATCCCTTTGGCCCCCGTGGTAAATAATTCTTTATTTTTTAGTTCACTTCGAAGGAGATAAATCTGAAGCAAATAGCTAACACCTCTTCGTACCATTCCAAAGAAGATAGTCCGAAGAGGTAGTTAGGCTCATTTTGGATACCTCTTAAAGAGAGTGTATTTGAAACATGTGAATAACCTTGTAACCCGAAATAGTTAAAGACTGTTATGGTTGTTGTAACCACCCATATGGTTGATAGCTCCGGCTTAAGTAACCATGGTATAACTAATTTTCGACTGCTACTACTCACTGTTATGAGGAAGTTATATTAACTAATTTTCATAACCGTAAGTAGTTGCACTCACGCCTATAAATATCGATAAGAGGGGACACTCGAGGTAAGCCAATTCCAGGCAAGTTAGAGCCAGTCTGCAACTAGCTCTGTCAAAGCCACCCCACTATCTTCTCTCTTTTCATTCTTTTCCACTTCTTTCTCCTTTCAAGTTTTCTATTATATTGCCTAAATTTCGATAACTTTGGCATCGGAGTGTCTCCCACCAGAGATATTTTAGTCAGGGGATTTGTTTGCAGGCCTCCTTCGACGGTGAATCGGCAGGCTGACCGCTCAATCCGGTCAGCAGGGATTTGGCGTCAACACTTTCTATGCTGAATTTCGAATAAAGTTTACCATTCATAATCTTGCTACAGATTTCGAGCTGATCAAGAAGATTAGATCAAATCCAAAATGATGGACAATCCCTTTTTAAACAAATTTTGGATCGATTTCTGGCACGGATTCTTCCATATTCAAATTAACTAAATTATAAAAAAAAGTTGAATGAAAATAAAAGCATTGGTGAATTTGAAAGACTTATCTAGAATTTTTCTTTAATCTATTTATAGAGAGAATTTTATCATGATCATCGATCATTTTGAAAAGTGCATAAGGATTGCGACGAGTGAATCATGTCATATATTTGTAATGCGGAATGACCTAGCACTTGTCTTATTTGATTGTTGATCAAATTTGGAATAGTTATTTACCGGAGTTCAAAGGAAGGAGTCTTTTGTACAATGGATTTTCCGAGGTCAAGGTCAGTCCTGTTTGAAGTTAAGGTCAGCTAGGCTCCTAATTTAAGTTGGCCAATTTCGAGATAGAGGTTGGTGGGTATGAGATTTGGGTCGGTCTTGGCAAGGGAGACTACCCATGACACAGCTTTTGTTATATGAACATGCTTGATTTATGATATGATGTGTTAGTAAATTAATCCAACTTCTAGAGAAATTAGGTAGAGAGATTGCATACATTTTTCTTCATATAGGCATCGGCATCTCTGAAACATGCAGATGAGGCACCCTTGAGCTCTTATGAGCATGTTAAAATGGTGATGGATCTGTAGGAATTTTTTGATCATCCTATGGATTATATGTAGAAGATTGGAATACAAAATCTTTTAAGATCTGATCTGAATAACTAATGAATCTATATAATTCACATAATCATGATCCACCAAAAATGATTTAGATTTAAGATGCATACCTGTATTTATCATTAATCACAAACCTTCGATCACGATGTTCATGTGAACACTAAAAGTAGAGTCCTTCTCTCCAATCTTCCTCTCTCAATAGGTGGCTATTCGATGGGATTAGCCATGAAAATAAATATCACGTCATATATATAGAAGAAGTAGAGAGGGGACCTAGCCAATAAAATAAAAATATCCTAACTAGCCCTCCCATTATGGGTTAAGTCAGATTAAGGTCTACACTGTACCACCTCAACCACACCAACTAACATAAGGCGCTCCTAGCCTAAATACAAGGATCTACATAATATTGGGCTATACACATGTCTATCAACACAGACCATATAATCAACTCATTTTTAATAAATCAAAATAAATAACAATTAATATTAGTCTAAAATTTAAAAAACTCTTACATTCTTTCACTTAGATAATATTAATTATAATTTTAAAAATATTTTATTTTAAAATGACTTTCACACAATACGTGACCAAGAAAATATATGATCTATAGATAGTACATACAAATGATTTAGTCTAACAGTATCAATCATGCCGAATCATAAAAGTCATTGCATTCCTTGTTTGAGACAAGACCATTCATGGTTACAAGTGTCACAATATTATCGACATTGTTGCCGCCAAGACCGTCGTGGCCCATAGCTGTTGCGTCGAAGTGCGCTCATCCTACCGCCCGCCGTTCTCGGTTCCCGGATCTCCACGTTATGTGCGGCCGCCTCGCTACCCGGCGATCTTCCTCTCCTGGACCTGCAAGACAGCGGTTAGAGACCTGGGCCGGGGTTTCCGGTGGGGGCACTCCGACGATCAAGTCAGTGACGATCCAGGGGAAAGATCCTCCTAGTTGGGCCCCTCTTGATGGACTCCGTACTAGGAGGAGTGAAAGATGTGCGTGGAGGTGTGAACGTCGTAGGGGGAGAGTGATGGCTGGGACAGAGGGATGCTCTGCTCCTCCACCTCTCCTTGTGCCCCTCGATTCCCTCCAATGGCGGTGGTTGCAGCACTTCGCCCTCTTGGGCGGGCTTGCTCTTGTGTTGGTGGTGGTGAAGGCCGCCATGGTGGTGCCACACCCCCTCCCTCTCTTTTTTTTTTCACGTGTCCTGTTCTTTTTCCTGTGTGTTCGAGTTGTTGTTTTACCTTCAGGTTCATGGTGAACTTAGTTACCGTTTGGTGCTTGTCTCGGGATTCCCACCGGGCTGTCAGACGCATGCGGCGGTGTTCCAGGGAACCTTTCTCGATTCATGATAAAGTGCGTTGTCAGGCGCTCCAACACTCTTCTTGATTGCCTTGTTCTGGAAAATTTGGGGGTGCCTCGAATGGCGGGCCGTCGCCTGCAGGATTCGAATCTCCCGGTTGGCCTTCTTTTCTGGGTAATCTAAGTGGTTGGTGAGGAATGTAGCATCTCGATCAATGTGCTGCCTGCATTCCTGGTGTAATTGGCAATGTCAGGCGGTCAGTACGGTCTGGGAGGTGCTTCGGTACGGTCCTCGGGTGGCTCGCCGGTGTCCTCGGCTGGTGAGGACCTCGTCCGGGCTGGGGCCGAGCTGGGACGGCAAGGCTCGCTCCATCCTAGACGCTCCGAGCTTGCGGGGACGCCTAGGCGGAGGAGGGCGGAAGGCGGACCCGGTCCAGAGGGCACACGCTCGGAGAGGCTCCACATCGACGGGTGAGCTCTTGGCTCGACCTCGACCGCAGGGCACTAGCCTCCGAGGGTCTCACTCTGGAGGGCGGAAGGTGGACCCGATCCAGAGGGCGTGCGCTCGGAGAGGCTCCACATCGGCGGGTGAGCTCTTGGCTCGACCCCGACCGTAGGGCACTAACCTCCGAGGGTCTCGCTCTGGAGGGCGGAAGGCAGACCCGGTCCAGAGGGCGCGCGCTCGGAGAGGCTCCACATCGTGGGTGAGCTCTTGGCTCGACCTCGACCGCAGGGCACTAACCTCCGAGGGTCTCGCTCTGAAGGGCAGAAGGCGGGCCCGGTCCAAACGGTGCGGCTCGGAGGGGCTCCACATCGGCGGGTGAGCTCTTGGCTCGACCTCGACCGCAGGGCACTAACCTCCGAGGGTCTCGCTCTGGAGGGCGGAAGGCAGGTCCGGCTCAGAGGGCGCACGCTCGGAGAGGGTCCACATCGGCGGGTGAGCTCTTGGCTCGACCTCGACCGCAAGGCACTAACCTCTGAGGGTCTCACTCTGGAGGGCGGAAGGCGGATCCGGTCCAGAGGGCGTGCACTCGAAGAGCCTCCACATCGGCGGGTGAGCTTTTGGCTCGACCTCGACTGTAGGGCACTAACCTCTGACGGTCTCGCTTCGGAGGGCAGAAGGCGGCTCCGACCTAGACGTCGAGCTCATGAGCTTGACCTGGCGGAGGACTGAGCTCGACCTGCTGTCCTGAGGGAGCTCAGCTCGTCTCGGCAGGGGGATCCGAGCCGGAGGGTCAACGTGGCGTCTTCTCTTGACGTGGCGCCTGCAGGTTTCTCCATGTCAGCGGTCTTGCCACATCATTTGCTCCCCACTCCCGAGGCTCGTTAGTGCACGGCGCTCGGGTCGAAGGGAGTAATTGCGGTGCTGATGTGGAAAGGCAAAGATCTGGCACGATGGCCATGATTGCTGGTGCTTCGGGGATCGCCCTTGCGGGCCAATGCGGGGACGCCACATGGCCACGTCCGAGGAGCAGTTAATGCTGGCGCAGATTGCAGAGCGGCCGGGATGCCATTCTCACCGATGGGAGGCACGTGGCACAGATCTGTTGGTGGAGCGGTTGAATCGGTACGAATCCCTTGGGTCATTTTGAAATGAAAGGAAAGCCTTACTCGAACCATCTATTCTTTTTGAATTCTCCGTGCCTGCTACTGCCGTGCCCAAGCTTCTTCTTCCTTCCAGTCGCCGAATTTTTCTAAGGCAACAGGTTAGCTTCTTCCTCTTCCTTCCCCCACTAAAATAGGGTTCCTCCCCGGGGTCTGCAGTCTCCTCTTCAGTCTTCAACCTTGAGTCTTTTCTTCTCCTTTGTCTTTGAGGATGTCTCATTTTTGTCCGGACTTCCGTCCTTCCACGGATCAGGGCGAGGCCGGTCCCTCCGAACGGAGGCCGGCATCTTCTTCCTCTTCTTCTGACGAGGAGGGAGGTGTAACTTGCTTCGAGCTCAGTAGGAGGCGTCCTCCTGGCCCGGTTCTCATTAGGGAACCAGGATCTGGTCCTTCTCTTCCTCCTCCTTCTGCTCCTGTCCCCGATTCTGTCTGGCCTACAGGTCCTGGTGGGGTCGCCTCCACGATCACCGCCGGGGAACTCAGGACTATCTGGGATGTCTATGGCATCCCACCTTCTGTCCGGCTCATGATCCCTCGTCCGGGGGAACGGGTCACTTCGAGTGGCCCGGGCCATCTTGCCTTCTATGAGGGGACCTTCTCTGGAGGTCTCCGCTTCCCTTTCCACCCTTTCTTTCTGTTAGTCTTAGACAATTCTTGTTTGGTCCCGGCGCAGCTGGTACCAAACGCTATTAGGGTTATTTTATCCTTCATCGTGCTTTGTCATCTTTACGGGTTCATGGCCCGATTCTCTTTGTTCAGGGCTTTCTATGCCCTGAAGCGCCACCCAATCGAGGATGGTTGGTGGTCTTTATCTTCTCGCCCGAAGGGCATTAAGTTTGAGCTCCCCTCCTCCGTCAAGGGATGGAAGAGTAAGTTCTTTATCGAGGTCGAGGGGGTTGACTGGGTCTGGAGTGATCCGGACAAGTCCCCCAACTGAAATTCTATGGTTGATGCGACTGACCGAGATAATTATGAGTAGCTTCGCAGCATGCAGATTCCTCCTCTCAAGGTCCTGTTGTCTGAGCAGAACCTCGCCGACTCCGGGGTCGACCCAGCGAATGGGTCGAGTGAGTTCGACCTGAACTCCTCTCTTTTTCTTCCTTCGTGCAACGCTTGTGTAGTTTCCTACAGGTTCTGACCACTGTGTAACTTGCATGCAGGCATGATTTTCTCTGAGAGCGACCTTCTGGCCATCATGAAGAAGAGGCGGCTGACCGAACTGGCTAGGGAGCCTGCTTCCAGGTGGGCCCAGGGTGAGAGCGCTCCTGCGGCCACCCCCATAGTAGTGATCGGTCTGAGCTCGACTGCGGCTGTTGGCTCGAGCTCATAGGAGCCTCATGCTGCTTCCTTATCGGTGGAGAGGGAAGCTCCCACGGCTCCGAGGTCCACCCAACAGGCTCTCGCTGCAGAGCCCGAGGTGGTAGTCCGAGCGAGGGCTGCTGCTGCTATTGCTGCACCCTGCCCTCCTCCGGGTCCGTCCGTCATCGATGCCAGGTGTGAGGAGACCCGGGTCACTCTCAAGGCCACGATAGATGTGCCGCCTGCACTGGTACCGGCCTCCCAGCCTGCCCCTCGGGGTCCTTCGGTTGGCGGAGCACAACCGCCCGCCCATGGAGAGAGTCGGAGGGAGGAGGGACGACGCTCCCTCCCTTTTGGGATGGGGCCGAAGAACTCGGTCCTCCGGAGCCTCGAGCTTGCCGAATGCTTGATGGACTTCTCCATCCAAGCGTGCGACCAGTAGGAGATGGCTAGGATGCATGTGGTCGATGTCTTCAAAATCTTCTTCTCCTAGCTGTATTCGGTGAGTTCCTTCACCTCTTTCATTTATTCTTCATTTCATTTTCATTCATTCATCATTTTTTTTTGCTGTGCAGATTGGTGTTGAGGCCCTCTATATCAGGGGCCATTTCCAGAGCGGGGAGCGTCTCGAGCGGCAACGAGCCACCGAGATTGAATCTTTAAAAGCCGACCTAAAGGAGAAGGTCGAGGCATACGGGGCCCTTGAGCTGAAAGTCAAGGACTTCGAAAAAGAGCTCGCCGATGCCGAGGGACGAGCGAGAGGACTCTCGATGGCTTGTGATCTGGAGCAAAGCCGTTTGAAGAAGGCGATCGACGACCTCTCCATCATCAAGAAAAAATTAAACGGTACAGTACCGAGGCCGACCGGCACAAGGAGATCGCCAGAGCCGCCCAGGCAGAACTGGCGGGCGTGAAGGAGAAGCTTGCCGCTGCTGAGAAAGCGGCAGAGACGGCGACTAGCTCGGTGGAGGCAGCCAGGCTGAGGGCTGCCGAGTTGGAGAGGGTGGCCGTCGTGGCCAAGAAGAATGCCGTCGCCACCTTTAAGGCTTCGGAGGAGTTCGTCGCCGACATCCAGTAGATGGCATCGGACTCCTTTTACCAGGGGTTTATGTACCTGCATGGCCGGGTTGAGGCACTTGTTCCTGACAAGGACCGCGGCTGCCTCGAGTACCCTTCGACCACGGAGGAAGAAGCTGATGAAGAGGTCGTCACGGGAGGCGCAGGCCCAGAGCCTCAGGCACCGGATGAGGGCGGCCCTTCCGCGGCTAGTGCACCTCAGCCGAAGTCTTCTGAGGGCGGGAGCTCTCGGCCTCAGGACCCGACAGCGAAGCCGGCTGGTGCAGAGTGACCCCTTGTCTTTCTGGTCTGCTTTGCTTTGTACTTTTTATTTCTTGTACTTGTTCAGGGTCTCCCGGCATGTCGGGCGGTCCAGAAGATATTTGTAGTTTGTGTTTAATCAATGAAGCTTGGATTGCTTTGTTAGATGCTCTTTTCCCTTCTCTCTTCTTCCTTTCTCTTTTTTTTTTGCTTTGTTGTTTTTGTTTGGGGACATCAGAGAGAAGGGCTTCACCTTGCTTGAGGTTGAGACACTTGTGGGCCACTGGGCCTAAAGATGTCGTTGGCTGAGGGCTGTGCGACTCGAAGTTCTCTTGGTCGGAGATCTGAGCTCCGGTCTTGAGAAGGTGTCCTCGAGCTGGGCTCAGGGACGAAGGTTGTTGAGAGCTGCTTGGCTCGAAGTTCTCTTGGCCGGAGATCTGAGCTCCGGTCTTGAGAAGGTGTCCTGGAGCTGGGCTCGGGGACGAAGGTTGTCGAGAGCTGCTTGGCTCGAAGTTCTCTTGGCCGGAGATCTGAGCTCCGGTCTTGAGAAGGTATTTGGAGCTGGGCTCGGGGATGAAGGCTGCTGAGAGCTGCTTGGCTCGAAGTTCTCTTGGTCGAAGATCTAAGCTCCGGTCTTGAGAAGGTGTCCTGGAGCTGGGCTCGGGGACGAAGGTTGTTGAGAGCTGCTTGGCTCGAAGTTGTCTTGGCCGGAGATTTGAGCTCCGGTCTTGAGAAGGTGTCCTGGAGCTGGGCTCAGGGATGAAAGCTGAGAGCTGCTTGGCTCGAAGTTCTCTTGGCCGAAGATCTGAGCTCTGGTCTTGAGAAGGTGTCCTGGAGCTGGGCTCAGGGACAAAGGTTGCTGAGAGCTGCTTGGCTCGAAGTTCTCTTGGCCGGAGATCTGAGCTCCAGTCTTGAGAAAGTATCCTGGAGCTGGGCTCGGGGATGAAGGCTGCTGAGAGCTACTTGGCTCGAAGTTCTCTTGGCCGGAGATCTGAGCTCCAATCTCGAGAAGGTGTCCTGGAGCTGGGCTCGAGGATGAAGGTTGTTTCTTGGAGTGGTAGCTTCGGCGGTGTCGTATTTCTTCTTGTTCTTCTCTGTTCTTTCTCTCTCTTTCCTTCCCCACTCTTCTTCTTTCTCTTTTTCCTTTTATCTTTCATTTTTCATCATTTTTCCTCTCTCTCTCTTTTTTTTTTGTTCTCGTCCTTCTTTTCTTTTCTTTCTCCCTTCTTCTCTTTTTTTTTTGGAGTGGGGAGATCATAGGAGAGGATGCTTGCTGGACCCCTGTTTTGTTCTCTTTCTTTCCTTCCCCTCTCGTCTTCTTTTCGAGTGGGGAGATCAGAGAAGGGGGTTGCCGGGCTTCCCCCTTTTGTTCCCTTTCTTTCCTTCCCCTCTCATTTTCTTTTCGAGTGGGGAGATCAGGATAGGGGGGTTACTGGTCTTGATTGCCTTGGAGCTAGGCTCGAGGCCTTCCTAGACGTGGAGCTAGGCTCGGGCCCAGGGGGTTGCCTGAGATCTTGGCTCAGATCTTTGGTGCCTTGGAGCTAGGTTCAAGGCGTTGACGGGAGCTGCGTGGCCCCGTGATCCCTTGGCATCTTGGAGCTAGGCTCGGAGATGTTTGGGATAGAGAGCTGCTTGGCTTGAGATTCTTTTGGCCGGAGATCTGAGCTCCGGCCTTGAGAAGGCATCCTGGAGCTAGGCTCGGGGACTCTTGGAATTGGAGAGCTACATGGCTCGAAGTTCCTCTGGCATCCTGGAGCTGGGCTCGGGGGTGCTGGGAAGTGGGAGCTACGTGGCTCGAAGATTCTTTGACATCCTGGAACTGGGCTCGGGGATGCTTGGAGTTGGAGAGCTACGTGGCTCTAAGCTCCTCTGGCATCCTGGAGCTGGGCTCGGGGGTGCTGGAAAGTGGGAGCTACGTGGCTCGGAGATTCTTTGACGTCCTGGAGCTGGGCTCGGGGATGCTTGGAGTTGGAGAGCTACATGGCTCTAAGTTCCTCTGGCATCCTGGAGCTGGGCTCGGGGGTGTTGGGAAGTGGGAGCTACGTGGCTCAGAGATTCTTTGACGTCCTGGAGTTGGGCTCGGGGATGCTTAGAGTTGGAGAGCTACGTGGCTCTAAGTTCCTCTGGCATCATGGAGCTGGGCTCGGGGGTACTGGGAAGTGGGAGCTACGTGGCTCGGAGATTCTTTGACGTCCTAGAGCTGGGCTCGGGGATGCTTGGAGTTAGAGAGCTACATGGCTCTAAGTTCCTCTGGTGTCCTGAAGCTGGGCTCGGGGGTGCTGGGAAGTGGGAGCTACATGGCTCGAAGATTCTTTGACATCCTGAAGCTGGGCTCGGGGATGCTTGGAGTTGGAGAGCTACGTGGCTCGAAGATTTTTTGACGTCTTGGAGCTGGGCTCGGGGATGCTGTTGACCCTTTCTTGCAAAACATGCGGACACCCATGCAAGGAGAAAAATCGTTACCATGACTGTTGGTGAGGGGACTTACCTCATCAGGGGCGTCTTCGTGGATTGTAGGCCCTCCCCCCTCGGGGGGCCTGACGCCGTCGAGTTCTTTGAGGTAATGGACCTCTCGAGATGGGACTTAGGCCGCCTCGTGGAGGCCTTCCCACGGTGGTTTGCCATCATCGTGCTAACGACCGTGGCATCTTTATTTAGCTTTCTTCTTTTGCTTTCTCCTTGCTGCATAGCGAGGAGATTACCCTCGAGGTTCTCCGCCCCCCGAGTCTTTTTGGGTGCATGCACGATTCTCCAGGCAACCACACCCGCTGCTTCCGCGGCGATGCAGCCGTTGGTGGTTGAAGTCGACGGTGGACCAGCGAGCGCTTGGGGGCCCCGCATGGAGTCTGCCCCCCACAAATCTTGGGAGGTGGGTCTCCTTGTTGGCTTCTCGATCTCCTGCTCACGGTCACGATGCCTTTTGATATCGCAGTCGTGATCGCGGTGGAGGCAATGGCACTCCGCCGCACTATGGCCGGTGAAGGACTTCGCTAGTGGTTGACGTTGCAGCCCGGAGGCTCGATAGCTGAGTCTCGCATACTGATGGTCCGGTAGGGAGATCTCACCAGCTGGTGCTCATGCTTCTCCATGCACGCTCTCGTGGAGAGGCCTGGAAAAGACCGCCTGGCCGTTGACCTTTCCAACTTATGTCGTCACCGTTCTTCTGTGGTGTGTTGACCTGGAGAGTGGTGAATGACTTAGTCGTGCCCGTCTGCCCTCCTACCTGGCACGCCAATCTGTTGCCGCCAAGACCGTCGTGGCCCGTAGCTGCTGCGTCGAAGTGTGCTCTTCCTGCCGCCCGCCGTTCTCGGTTCCCAGATCTCCATGCTAGGTGCGGCCGCCTCGCTACCCGGCGATCTTCCTCTCCTGGACCTGCGAGACAGCGGTTAGAGACCCGGGCCGGGGTTTCCGATGGGGGCACTCCGACGATCAAGTTAGCGACAATCCAGGAGAACAGATCCTCCTGGTCGGGCCCCTCTTGATGGACTCCGTACTAGGAGGAGTGAAAGATGTGCGTGGAGGTGTGAACGTCGCATGGTGATAGTGATGGCTGGGACAGAGGGATGCTCTGTTCCTCCACCTCTCCTTGTGCCCCTCGATTCCCTCCAGTGGTGGTGGTTGCAGCACTTCGCCCTCTTGGGTGGGCTTGCTCTTGTGTTGGTGGCGGTGATGGCCATCATGGTGGTGCCATACCCCCTCCCTCTCTTTTTTTTTCCTGTGTCCTGTTCTTTTGCTTGTGTGTTCGAGTTGTTGTTTTACCTTTAGGTTCATGGTGAACTTAGTTACCGTTCGGTGCTTGTCTCGGGATTCTCGCCGGGCTGTCAGATGCATGCGGTGGTGTTCCAGGGAGCCTTTCTCGATTCATGATAAGGTGCGTTGTCAGGCGCTCCGACACTCTTCTTGGTTACCTTGTTCTGGAAAATTTGGGGGTGCCTCGAATGGCGGGCTGCCGCCCACGGGATTCGAATCTCCCGGTTGGCCTTCTTTTTCGGGTAATCTGAGTGGTTGGTGAGGAATGTAGCATCTCGATCAACGCACTGCCTGCCTTCCTGGTGTAATTAGCGATGTCAGGCGGTCAGTATGGTATGGGAGGTGCTTCGGTAGGGTCCTCGGGTGGCTTGCCAGTGTCCTCGGCTGGTGAGGACCTCATCCGGGCTGGGGCCAAGCTGGGATGGCAAGGCTCGCTCCATCCTAGATGCTCCAAGCTCGCGGGGATGCCTAGGCGGAGGAGGGTGGAAGGCGGATCCGGTCCAGAGGGCGCGCGCTCGGAGAGGCTCTACATCGGCAGGTGAGCTCTCGGCTCGATCTCGACCGCAGGGCACTAGCCTCCGAGGGTCTCACTCTGGAGGGTGGAAGGCAGACCCGGTCTAGAGGGCACGTGCTCGGAGAGGCTCCACATCGACGGGTGAGCTCTTGGCTCGACCTCGATCACAGGGCACTAACCTTCGAGGGTCTCGCTCTGGAGGGCGGAAGGCGGACCCGGTCTAGAGGGCGCACGCTCAGAGAGGCTCCATATTGGCAGGTGAGCTCTTGGCTCGACCTCGACCGCAGGGCACTAACCTCCGAGGGTCTCGCTCTGGAGGGTGGAAGGCGGGCCCGGTCCAGAGGGCGCGCGCTCGGAGAGGCTCCACATCGGCGGGTTAGCTCTTGGCTCGACCTCGATCACAGGGCGCTAACCTCCGAGGGTCTCGCTCTGGAGGGCCGAAGGCGGGCCTGGTCCAGAGGGCACGTGCTCGGAGAGGCTCCACATCGGCGGGTGAGCTCTTAGCTCGACCTTGACCGCAGAGTACTAACCTCCGAGGGTCTCGCTCTGGAGGGCGGAAGGCGAACCTGCTCCAGAGGGCGCGCGCTCGGAGAGGCTCCACATCGGTGGGTGAGCTCTTGGCTCGATCTCGACCGCAGGGCACTAACCTTCGAGGGTCTCGCTCCGGAGGGCAGAAGGCGGCTTCGACCTAGACGTCGAGCTCATGAGCTCGACCTGGCAGAGGACTGAGCTCGACCTGCTGTCCTGGGGGAGCTTAGCTCGACTCAGCATGGGGATCCGAGCCGGAGGGTCGACGTGGCATCTTCTCTTGACGTGGTGCCTACAGGTTTCTCCATGTCAACGATCTTGCCACATCATTTGCCCCCCACTCCCGAGGCTTGTTAGTGCGCGATGCTCGGGTCAAAGGGAGTAATTGCGGTGTTGACGTGGAAAGGCAAAGATCCGGCACGATGATGGCCATGATTGCTGGCGCTTCGGGGATCGCCCCTGCAGGCCAATGCGGGGATGCCACGTGGCCACGTCCGAGGAGCAATTAATGCTGGCACAGATTGCAGAGCGGCTGGGATGCCATTCTCATCGATGGGAGGCACTTGGCGTAGATCTGTTGGTGGAGCGGTTGAATCGGTACGAATCCCTTGGGTCATTTCGAAATGAAAGGAAAGCCTTACTCGAACCATCTATTCTTTTTGAATTCTCTATGCCTGCTACTGCCGCGCCCAAGCTTCTTCTTCCTTCCAGTCGTCCCGAATTTTTCTAAGGCAACAGGTTAGCTTCTTCCTCTTCCTTTCCCCACTAAAATAGGGTTCCTCCCGGGGTCTACAGTCTCCTCTTTGGTCTTCAACCTTGAGTCTTTTCTTCTCCTTTGTCTTTGAGGATGTCCCGTTTTGGTCCGGGCTTCCGTCCCTCCATGGATCAGGGTGAGGCCGGTCCCTCCAAACGGAGGCCGGCATCTTCTTCCTCTTCTTCTGACGAGGAGGGAGGTGTAGCTCTCTTCGAGCTCAGTAGGAGGCGTCCTCCTGGCCCGGTTCTCATTAGGGAACCGGGATCTGGTCCTTCTCTTCCTCCTCCTTCTACTCTTGTCCCCGAGTCTGTCTGGCCTGTAGGTCCTAGTGGGGTTGCCTCCACGATCACCGCCGGGGAACTCAGGACTATCCGGGATGTCTATGGCATCCCACCTTCTCTCTGGCTAATGATCCCTCATCCGAGAAGGGAATTTCTGATTGATTATCTACTTAAGAAGCTTAAGCTCTGATGGGGGATATCTGGGGACTTTTCCATATCCCCCCTGACTGATGGTATATTACTGTTCCGATTCCCTTCAGAAAAGGATAGGGACAAGGTCCTGGATAAAGGTCCTTGGTCTTTGGCAGGTCAACTCCTTGCCTTAGAGGAATGGAGACCTAACTACAAGCCTAGCAGTGATGGTGTTCAGCAGGTTAGGGTTTAGGTCAGGTTACTTGATCTGCCAATTGAGTTATGGGATAAGCAAAAAATTTTAAAGATTGTCATAGCTATGGGTGAACCCTATTCCTGGATGAATGGACTGATAACAACACTCGGATGGGGTACGCCAGAGTATGTGTGCTAATCAACGTATCAAAACATGTTTGTCCAGGACCAAAATTAAGATCAATGATGAGAATTTGTGGCAAGAATTTATATACGAGGAATTACCAGAAATATATTACTCTTATGGACATATCCTCATGATAAACACAGCTGCTTGCAAATGTTTCAACCTTCCGGAACATCTGAGAACTAAACCTATTCTTAGGCCTTGGATTAGAGCTGCTAGAGTCTTGGTTTAGAACAAAACTCTTGATGACTTTGGGAAGTCTAGGTCTCCTACTCAAAAAAAGGAATCGAGCCAATGGGCCCAAGCTAAAAAGCAATCTAGGCACACATCTCCCTCTAAAAACCTAACCTCAAGTCCTCCATCATAACACATGGGCTCTCGCTTTACACCCCTTATGCAGCAACAGGAGGATAACCCAACTATACAGGTAGATGATGCATCTAGCAAAGCAGAGAGAGTGGAGCAATTAATATCTCATACCCAGAAAGAAAAGAGGAAGCGTTCCCCTACAAAACCAAACACAACTGGAAGTCCACCCAGGTATGACTCTCCATAAAATATAAAGGTTCTAATTCGAGAGGAGGGGACTCAAGTGTAGGAGCCAAGTAATTAGCTGGTACTTTATACTCCCAAGCAAGGGAAGAAGGCTGCAAATGTCAAGGAAATTTGGCGCCTTGTCGCCATTTCACATATTAAGCAGGGTAAATCCACTATGGACTGGGAAGTATCACAACAAAAAGGAAAATCTGAACACAAATCCCAGCAAATGGGTGCAGCAGGTAAGCATCAAAGCCATATCTTACATCTAGCTAGCATACTCTCACCTCTTAATAAGAAGGGTGATACTCGACCTTTGGCACCTAATGCTCCACAACCTACGCTCATAAATGTTCCTATATAGCTGAATCAAGTGTGTACATAATATCCCCTACAGATGTGACTGGAGGGACCATGCTCTGATATCAATTATAAAAATTTTCTAATCACTTCATGGATCATATGTAGAAGATTGGAATATAAAACCTTTTGAGATCTGATCTGAATAACTAATGGATCTATATAATTCGTATAATCATGATCCATAAAAAAGGATTTAGATTTAAGATGCATACATGTGTTTGCTATTATCGCAAACCTTCAATCACAATGTTCACGTGAACACCTTCAATCACAATATTCACACGAACACCAAAAGCCGAGTCTTCTCCAGTCTTCCTCTCTTAACATGCGACTATTCGATGGAACTAACTATGAAAACAAATCTCATGTTATATATATAGAAGAAATAGAGAGGAAACCTAGCCATTAAAATAACAATACCCTAACCGGCCTTTCCATCATGGGTCAAATCGGATTAAGACTTGTACTGTGCCGTCCAACATAAAAAGCTCCTAGTCCAAATATAAGGATCATACATAATATTAAACTATACACATCTATCAATATAGACTATATAATCAATCTATTTTTAATAAATTAAAATAAATAATAATTAATGTTAATTCAAAATTAAAAAAAAAATTATAGGATCTCCATATATTACTCCTTGTCTTAGGAGCTCATCATTAATTCAAAGAGAAGCCTCAAACTCAATCCCGTTTAACTTTGTTTGACAAAAGGACTTAAAGCATGTTCACCAATGCATCAGTGATTTTTCAAATGCATCTTCTTAGTGTCTTCGGTGTTGCAGCTAAATCATCGTGGCTGAGACTTTGGTAGCATTGGGCATCCCGCTCACTCTTCCCACCGGGCTCCCAAGCATTCTTCTTGGATGGATACCTGCAAAAGGTTCCCGGATCGGATTTTGATGCTCAAGTCAGTGGGTGGTCTAGGCAGCGACAGAATGAAGATTTTAAAGAAGAGTATAGATGGAAAAGGGAGTGAGTAGAGTGGCCTAGCTTGGGCCTGTTAGCCTTAGACCTTACTTACCATTGGAAGGTCCCCTCTTACCCTACTATAGAGGTTGTAATAACCAAATACGGTTATAGTTGTTATAACCGAATAACCAAATAACTGAAGGTGGTTGTAATCGAATAACCAAATAATCGAAGATAGTTGTAGCCGAATAACCGAATAACCGAAGGTAGTTGAAATGGTTATGATAAATGAGGCCAAGTGACAGGGTCATAACATTGCCCCCCACCCCCAAGCTAAAAAATGTTGTTAGTGAATTGCTTCAGCTTTGATTCTATTTTTAGCGAAGGAAATAATAAATAATAGCTTTTGCACTTTGTCGGTTGGCCGATTAGATCTGCCTTTAATAGTGATAGAGAATAAGATAGGCTTCGGTAGACCTTTTCTTGGGCTTCAGTGGGTCCTATGCATAGATCGGCGTCGGGCCTCTTGGACATTGATTGGCCTAGCATGTGTAGATTGGCCTTCAAGAAGATATCGGCCATTAAGAAAACATCGATCTTTAAGAAGATATCGACCTTGAAGAAGATATCGACCATTAATAAGTCATCGACCTTCAAGAAGATATCGGCCATTAAGAGGAGATCGGCCTTTAAGAAGTCATCGACCTTTAAGAGGAGATCGGTCTTTAAGAAGTCATCGACCTTTAAGAAGATATTGGCCTTTGAGAAGACAATAGTCTTTATGAAGACATCGGCCTTTAATAAGACATTGGCCATTAAGAAGTCTTCGGCCTTTAAGAGGAGATCGGTCTTTAAGAAGACATCAATCTTTAAAAGGAGATCGGCCTTTAATAAGGCATTGGCTTTTAATAAGGCATCAGCCTTTAAGAAGCCATCGACCATCAAGAAGTCATCGACCTTTAAGAGAAGATCGGTCTTTAAGAAGACATCAGCCTTTAAAAAGTCATCGGCTTTTAAGAAGATATCAGTCTTTAAGAGAAGATCGGCCTTTAATAAGGCATTGGCCTTTAATAAGACATCAACCATTAAGAAGTCATCGATCATTAAGAGTAGCTCGGCCTTTAAGAAGACATCAACCTTTAAGAAGTCATCGGCCTTTAAGAATATATCAGTCTTTAAGAGGAGATCGGCCTTTAATAAGGCATCGGCCTTTAAGAAGCCATCGGTCTTTAAGAGGACATCAGCCTTTAAGAAGACATCAGCTTTGAAGAAGATATCGGCCTTCGAGAATACATCGATCGTTAAGAAGATATCGGCTTTTAAGAAGATGCTGGCCTTTAAGAAGATATTGGCCACTTAAAAAGACATTGGCCTTTAGAGGTTCCTGCAAAACAAAATCTTGATCAAAATTTTTTCAGTGGAGGACACTCCGATGCCTAAGTTAGTAGAGTTCGATAAAACAGAATGGAGAACTCAAAGATAGATGAAAGAGATCAAATGGTATGGCGTAGGCTAGTTTCAGACTTGCCTATGATGACTTACCTCGGAGGTCCCCTCTTACCTTTTCTCAAGGCTGTCCCATCGTTGGATTTCTTGGTTCCAGCGAGTACTTCTTAAGATAGATTCGTTGGATGAGGCGGGCCAAGATTCTAGCTGGATGGCGAGTCTGATAAAATCCTTGGACCTGCTCTCAGGATGGCTAATGATATGCCTTGATCTGGCTGGAGAAGGCCAAGGCATGTCTTCTCTAGGTGCTGACTGGACTGGAGGAAGCTGAGGCGAGTTTCTCTTTATGGTCTCAATTGGATCGGAGGAGGTCAAGCTAGGTTCTTTTTTAGGTGTTGATCGAACTAAGGAGGCCAAGATAGGTTCCTCTCAAGATGCCGATTTGAAGGAAAAAGTTAAGGCTAAGCTTCTTTGGGTGCTGGCCCAACCAGAGGAAGCTGAGGCAAGAGCTTCTTGGGTTCTCTGGAATGCTCCCCTCTAAATCATTTTCATAGAGAAGAAGGTTGATAAGAGAAGAGACGTTCCCCATTAAGGATGGGATGCCAACGTTTAGAGGGTTGCCGCAGAGATCAAGTGCCATGAGCTTTGAAAGGAAGCAAAACTGCACAGGAATTGATCCTCTGAGGATGTTATTACTTAAGTTCATTGTGTGGAGGTTAGTGTAACTACTGAGATTGGTGGGAATCTCCCCTTCAAGAGAATTAAAGTTGAGGTTAAGAGATTGAAGCCGGAACAAGCAACCTAGTTCTTGGGTCCTTGGAGCTGATTGGTGGAGAGGAGGGGTGCCTTCTCTTGGATGCCGAATATCAGAAAGAGCAATAAATAGAGACAGCAAATGGTTCCCGAAGAATTCAATGGCTTGGAGGCCAGAGCGCCAGCGATGCTGTTCTGCACCTTAACCTTTCCCACGCTAAGCCTTTGACCAAGGCAACAAGCGCGGAAATCTACATGTTGATGGATGGCTGTGCTGCTTTCAATGTGCTACCTTTGTTGGAGGTCATTCAGTAGAGCTGTGCCCGTGGCTTCGTGACATTCAGATGCCCGTCCATCATCTTCGCCTCGTTTAGATCTCTCATGCATTTTTAAAGAAAGAGCCAATAGGGACTCTAAATGTTCCAGCATCCATCGAAGTAGGCGTTGGCCATGGCGGCGACAGGCCAATAGCCTAGACGAACTTGAAGGGAGTTCTCATGTACTTGGCCATGGATTTTGATGACAGCAGCGGCTGGCAAAGCAATGGCTAGGAGATCTAAGAGGAGGCGACTTTGAAGAAAGAGAGAGGGCGAACGGCTCGCGGTTGTGCTGATTATGATAGAGGTCGAGCTGATTTGAGGTGGCTGCTAATCCAGCTAAAAGAGCCGAGGCGAGGTTTTCCTTGTCGCCATTGGTTGGAGTGGAAGAGGGCCGAATAGGAACCTACGATCATTGATTTGATCGTGGCTTACAATCATTGATCCAACTATGGAAAAACTGAGCAGGGCTAGCGATTATTTCCGACTGTGGCCGGTCAGAGCTCCGGAGCCAAGGCAGTCCCCCCCATTGGTGTCGATTGCAGCGAAGGATGACAAGGTGAATCGAGGGGAGCTTCTTTGGGCGTTGATATGGCCAGAGGCCGAAGCGGATTCCTTTTGAGAGATTTTGCGGCTGTCATTGTATACATCGATGTCCTCAATCAGGTGATAAGGAAGCGGTAGACTGAGGATCTTATTCTTGAAGAAGCAGTCCAAGATCTCGTCGTTGAACGGTTTGAACCGCCAGCCGGGCAGCGGCATCGTTCATAATCATCTCCTTCAATGTCTCTGGGTTTCTTATCTTTGATGACGATGATCAGAGGCTGGCAGAGCATGCTGGGGAAAACACCATGGAAAAGAAATAAAGATGCGAGGTGAGGCATCGGGGGTGACAGGTTGGAGGATCAAGACTCCGTAATGGCTCTCGGATCTCTCATTTCTTGGGAAGAAACAACCCATTGTCGCCTCCAGTTTCGACAATGATGAGCGAAAGTAGCGAGAGAATGATGGTTTCTTGGTGGCTTTCCAGCAATGTTTCTTCATTTTGAAGATGGTGGAGATGCCCTTTCTATATGGATCTTCTCCCTCATGGCCACCTCTGTCATTTTCTTGAAGTGCCTCAAACACTCGATAATGCGAAGCAATTCCATCTCCATCAATATGGCCTGTGACCGTAGAGTTGGACATCCTCCTTCTTCCTATCGGCGGTGGCGAGGAGCCACACCTTGAGGTCGAGGATCTCGGCCACCAGTATGGCGTTGGCATCGGCAAGGCTGGCCCTGTTGGCCTCCAGGACACGCTTCAGGCGGTCAGCCTCGGACTCAGAGTGCTTGAAGGAGGAGGCCAGATCCCTTAAGGTTCGGGCGAGCTTGCCCTCGAGGAAGTAGGCATGAGTGGCGATGGAGCAGTTGTCCGCTTCGACGTGGTGGAGCTCCTTACAGGCGGTGTCGAGCAGGAGCTCGAACTCTCGTTTTTTGGCCATGTGGGCTTGGATCTGCATCTCCATCTTGTATTTTTTGAAATTCTCCTTTCCAAGAGGGGAATAACGAGCCCCTTCCTGGCACGCCAATTTGTTGCGGCTAAATCACCGTGGCTGAGGCTTTGGCAGCGTTGCGCATCCCGCTCACTCTTCCAACCAGGCTCTTGGGCACTCTTCTTGGATGGACACCTGTAAAAGGTTCCCGGACAGGACTTTCGGTGGGAACACTCCGACACTCAAGTCAGTGGGTGGTTTAGGCAGCGACATAATGGAGAATTCAAAAAAGAATATAGATGGAAAAGGGAGTGAGTAGAGTGGCCTAAATTGGGCCTATTAGCCTTAGACCTTGTTTATCCTTGGAAGGTCCCCTCTTACCCTATTTATAGAGGTTGTAATAATCAAATACGATTATAGTTGTTGTAACGGAATAACTAAATAATCGAAGGTGGTTGTAACCGAATAATCAAATAATCGAAGGTAATTGTAGCCGAATAATCAAAAATAATTAAAATGATTATGATAAATAAGACAAAGTGATAGTTTCGGTATGCCTATAATTTTGACATTGCAATACGAACTCTTATCTCAACAATTGACTGTGCGTAGTCTCCACCCTTTGTGATCAGCCGTCCATCTTTCTTCTCGTGCTTAGCCAAAGCTTCGCGCTAATTTTTTTTTTTTTTTCAAAAGGAAATCTCCGGAAGCCATTGGTGTGCGCAGACATCAAACATGCAAAAGCCCCACTCAATTTATTTTTATATAATAGTTATCTTGCTAAAAAAAATTTAAAAAATAGTGTTCGATTACTTTCATATTTTATCTACTGAGATGGGGACGACAGACACACATTACTTTCATTTAAATGGATAATGAAGAAGAGAAATTTTATCCGACGTAGATAGAAAAAATCAAATTTTTTTAATCCTTATTGTTATGGCCAAACATGATATTCTAAGCCAAACATGATATTCTAACTCCTGGTCTTTATAAGTTCAAGTTTGTTGCGTCCATACAAGTATCAAGTTTATTTTAGAAAAAAAAATTGCTAATGCCATTATAATAAATTATAATAACTAATAATTATTATTATTATTGCTAAGATGGTAGTCCGGTTGGTAAAGGTCTTGTCTCATTACTAACAGGTCGACGATTCGAGACATGATCCCACGGGTGACTCGATTAAATCCAGGATTTTCATGGAGTCCTCGACGGTTGGCGTGTGACTCGATTAAATTCAGAATTTTCATGGAGCCCTCGATAGTTCTTCCCTTGTCCCAGTATCCCCTTTGTTCCCGATTGGCTGGCATCTTATAATGTCAGGTTGACGTACTCCCCATTAAATAGGAAGAGTCTGTTCGAATCAAATATCTCGTATCGAACATTATCTTGAGATAGCTATACCGGAATTTATTCTTCTATCCCTTTTATTTATAAAAATAAAAAACTAATAATAATTATAGTTACAAAATATATCATAATAGAAAGTATACATAACTATTGAATTACATCCCAGTGATCTTTGATCGCGAGAGCCATGCCATCAGGAATACAGAACGGCGGAGCTCAAGATAGCTGGTACATGGCCAAAGGATTGCCAAATTTGAAGTCATGACATTCAATTACCATTTGCCACCACCAACGCTATATGATAGGATAAGCTCATCCACCACTCGGTGGTACCTAAAATAAAGGACTAACGTCAAGTGGCCATGGCCAGAACTCGAGGCTTGTATCATTGGAGCATCCGTCAACATCATCCGGTCTTTCTACAGCTCAAACCAAAAGTTCCATCATTCCAAAAACTTACAGCATGTGGAACACCAGTGTGAGTGGCCAGACGTGTCAGATAATGTATGTCCCATGACCCCTGGCCTAGCAATTAAATAAAAAGACGAGGAGCGGAAATAAAAGAGATTCCCCTACCACCATCTCTCCACTTCACTCCCTGTTTCCTACAATTTTCTTTGCTTCGATCCATGACACTGAAGACCAGACTGTTGCTCCTACCGAAAAAAAAAAAAAAAGGAATGTAGCAAAAAAAATATTTAAAGTCCTTTGGGTTGTGTTCGCCAAACATTCTCTCAAGCTCTGAAGATCTCCTCCAGAAGGTGGTGGTAGCGGTGTGCTCCCCCCACTGGACTAGTCTCTGCTGCTCACGGGTCAATAGCGCTACAGACAACATCGCTTCCAGTGGAATTTTGTGGTTGGACTCACTCGCTCCTCTTCTCTCTCTCCATCAGCTCTTGGTTCCCAAGTTCCCCTGTTTTGGATTGTTCTTCTTGGAGTCTGAGAGTAAGTTGCTTTTCTTTCTGGGGATATGTAAAATCTCGATTTCTCCATTAAAAGCTCTTCTTGGTGCTCTCCCCTTGACCTCTCTTCCTCCAAGCTCCTTTTTCTTCTCGTTTCTTTCTTAAAGCTCGTAGCTTTGTTTTACAAAAGATGGTCTTTCGAGTCTTGGTGGGACTTGCGGTGGCGGTGGTGGCGCTACTGGCGCAATGCGGCCCGGCAGTGGCGGAGGTGACGTGCTCGGGTGCCGTGCCAATGAGGTGGCGGAGGGAGGTGATATCAATTACCGACTTTGGGGCGGTGGGGGACGGGAGGACTCTCAACACTTGGCCTTTTATGAAGGCGATATATGTGATTCAGCACCGCAGGAGGAGGGGTGGAACTCTTCTCTATGTTCCTCCTGGTGTTTGGCTCACTGGGAGCTTTAACCTCACCAGCCACATGACCCTTTATCTGGCCAGAGGAGCTGTTATCAAGGCTACCAAGGTATTACTACGTCGTGTTTAGATTCTTTTTCTCTCGTTTTTCAAGTTACCACTCTGCAATGTGACCCGGATTTTGTGTTTCAAAAATTGGATCTTTTGGCTTGAGTTAGAGAAACGTTAATCTAGATGCTAAGTAGAAGGGCATGAAGAGCTTATTTGTTTAATGGCTTTGTCAGAATATTTTTTTCCAAAAATTTGGATCTGGATTCGTGAGGTAGTGCTGAACCGAAGTCGTTTCTAATTGGCTCTCTTGGCTTCATCTCTTCGATTGACCCATGTAGTTAAGCTAGCTACTAAGATTCACGGTAGATTTTATTTCCTTTCTTCTTCCAAATAATCTTCTAGAGTTGGGTGGTGCAGGATACATGGAACTGGCCCTTGATGGATCCTTTACCATCTTATGGAAGAGGACGCGAGCTACCTGGGGGAAGATATACAAGTCTTATTCATGGGAATGGAATTCGTGATGTTATAATAACAGGTTGATGCTAGCTATATTGCTTTTGTTATGTTGCTAACTTGCTACGGTTTTCCAGTTGTCTTAGCAGTGGCAAGTTATTGTTTCCATGCATGGCAGTATTAAGAATAATATAAATAAGTATGTAGATAGATATATAAAAGTAGCTTAAAAATTACTCATACTATGTTAGAGACATTCAGTTTCTTAATCCAGGAAAAAACAGCAAAAAGGTCCATGCCATGCCTTGGGGATCTATTATTTTAGTTTTGCCAGTGCCCTTCAATTGAAACACCAGAAGCTGTAATTAGAACTCTGACATCTTGAGCAAGACATATTCTGCTTTTCATGCACCAGAAGTCATTTTCTTGTTAAAAATCTTCTGTTGGCGAAACTGTTTATATTACTTCGAAATCTTCTTGATCTTTAGGTGCAGTTAAGTTTCTAAGAAGCACATGATCTCTTTAAAGAAAATGCTTCCTCGCCCTCGATTGAAGCACATGAAAGAGTAATATTTTCTCTTTCATCATATTCTATCAGAATGGATAAAAAAAATGTACATTTGTTGTCGTTTGTGCTAAGTGGTTCTTAGGTGTGTTCAGCCTCTCCGGCTGACAAGAGCTTTGCTGGCTTCCTGTGCCCAAAAGCTTGATCTGTTTTTCTCACCTTAGGCACGATCCTTTAGTTTTCCTAGGTTTGGTTAAGATCACAGGACAGAAAACCTACGAAGGACTGACACGTAGCCTACATTTCCAAAGCACATCACTACCCAAATTCATACAAAATTCTTTGCATTTCAAGTTATTTACTTTAAAGTTTAAGATATAAACTAACAAATATTTGAAGTCGAAGATAATTTTGTCTTTATTACAAACACAACAAAGAATGCGCAATTTAAACAGAAAAGGGCCTGAATTAAGCTGGCTAGCCTAGTTTGACTCAGGGTCAATAGGTTTGACCAAGGCCGGTTGTGTGGTTTGAGTCAGCTCATGAGCATGATATTGAGCTGAAACTTGGTTAAGAACAAACCATGTACACTGGAGATAGACAGTAAACATGCATATGTGGGACCATACTAATATAAGTAATTTATCTATGTAATAATGATTTGATTATTCTGAATCATTAGTTTTTTCATGTATTGTTCACAGGTGAAAAAGGAATAATCGATGGCCAAGGTGAAGTGTGGTGGAATATGTGGAGACAAAGATCCCTGCGTTTCACAAGACCTAACCTCTTGGAGTTCATGCATTCTAGTGATATCCTCATTTCTAATGTTATCCTTCAGAACTCTCCATTTGGAACATTCACCCTGTTTATTGCAGGTGAATACTATTTTTTTTTTAATCTCACCCAACTCCTTTAAAATGCTGTCTCTAGGATTCTACCCTGTCCTTGTTCCAAAGGAATGGTTAATATGAATACCTGTATTTTCTACCTTACATTGCAAATTATCATAGAAATCCTTCAATTGTTAGCCCCGTTAGTTTCAAGGTAAGTTTCACAAGAATTTACCTCAAATTCCTTCAAATTTGTAGCTTTCAAACCTGGAGTTATATAAGAAGCCATACATCTACCAAATTATTTTTGGTTATTTTCTGGTCACTGGAACTCTACTACATTGTTACTAAACCCTTACTTCTGAAGCAGTTGCTCTCTGGAAGAATTGCTTCTTCCTTTGGCATATACCGAAGCTTCTGAATGCGAAAGAGGAAACAAGGGGCATATTAGTCCCCTGTCACTTTTTGGCTATGAGTATCTTGCTTCTTTCTGTGAAGTCGAAACGCACAAGGCATGAATTCCATGCTGGCTCTGTATAAAACTCTCTTCGAATCTCCATTTCTGTCTTTCAGGCTTTGATGTTAATCCTACCTGCCCTTAAGTTTTAATCGCCCAGAATTTTAAATTTTGGTTAAACGATATCATTTCTTTTTTTTAATGGTATGGAAAAAAAAATCTTATATGTTTCTTGATGAGATTTGTGAAAGAATAGATGGCCATGTCTCATCTCTCAATCTAACCATTACTTTCTTTCAGCAACGTGGTAATAAGATACGTGAGTGTATTGGCTCCATTTGACTCTCCTAACACTGATGGAATTGATCCAGGTATAGTCAGTCAACTTCTGTAGTTCCATACTCAAAAAAAAAAAAAAAAAAACTGTAGTTCTATTTGATTTCCTTTGGTTTTTATTTTCTGTGTTACAAATAGCATATATAAAATCTTTAAGTGAAAAAATATCCTGCTTTTTCTTGTAAATTAGTTTTGCATAGAAGAGCTTGCTCTCTCTCTCTCTCTCTCTCTCTCTCTCAAAAACACACACACACACATCAGTAGTATATGGTGGGCTTGTAAGATTTCTAAACTGCTGGCTTTTCTACAATTATGAATTACAGATTCCAGCTCCAATGTCTGCATTGAGGATTCCTACATTTCCACTGGAGATGATCTGGTGTCTATTAAGAGCGGATGGGATGAATATGGCATCGCCTATGGCCGTCCCAGCTCTGGCATAACCATTAGAAGGTTGACAGGCTCCTCTCCCTTTGGTGGAATTGCAATTGGGAGTGAAGCATCAGGAGGGGTGGAGAATGTCTTGGTGGAGAACATTAGTCTCTTCAACACTGGCGTTGGCATCCATATCAAGACCAATGTTGGAAGAGGAGGGTATATAAGAAACATAACATTCACCGATGTGAACATGAACAACGTCCGCAAGGGAGTGAGGATTGCTGGAGATGTGGGAGACCATCCTGATGGCAACTTCAATCCATATGCAATCCCAACCGTCGACGAGGTGACGATCAGGAATGTTTGGGGCATCAATGTCCAGCAACCTGGGTCAATTGAAGGCATCAAGACCTCACCCTTCACTCGGATATGTCTCTTTAATGTTAAGCTCTGGGGTGGGCCGCAGAACTTGCCATGGAAGTGCACGGCTGTGCGCGGGGCTGCCCTTGGGGTGCAGCCATGGCCCTGTGCAGAACTGACCGGAACCTCCGAACCGGGTTTCTGCTCGAATGCTTTCTGATGTTTACTGATTGTTTCATTGAATGCTATTGTTGTGTGGGAAATGTATGCATTCACCTTTCCACTGATCGGAATAAATTGTTTGAAGGTTAGACATCAATTGATTAGAGAATAGGATGCTAATGTGGAATTAGAGGTTTTGTCAGGAAGCATTGGACTCCTCCCTTATCCATTTGTTTTTAGATGTCATGGCAATGGTTTTGCCATGAAGGTGTTTGTGCTAATATTTGGAGTCGTTGTGATCGTTTGAAATATTTATTCAACCCATTGTTTATTATCTGCCAACTCTTAGTTTCCTGATGAAGTATACCATCGAAGCTATTTTCAATTTTTCCTTAGGTTTTCCTCCTTTTCTACAGTAAGAATTCTGGCTCTTTTTTCCTAGTACAATCCCAAGGAATCCCACGATCCTTGCCTGTGCCGGATGTGGTAGAACTTGAACCTTTTCATCTCAGGAAAATATAAGAGATTCTACAGGTAACATGTCAGCTGGCAGAGAAGGAGATCACTAGATAACTTTGATTATTAGACCTAAGACATGCAATGCATGTGAATCATAAAAACTTCTCAAGTTTAAGATCCGGCTGCAGAGTTACCCGACGTCCTCAAATATCCTTAGATCTTGCACTTGGGTAGCTTTGCTAGAGTTAGAATATCCTTCAGAATTATTTATCGAGTACTTATGAAATTTTGTTGATATAATAATTTGGATTTGTTTAAATATATATAAGGAGTAAGGACCATAGGATCCTGATTTAGAAACATTCAACTTAGGAGCAAAATGAATAACTTAACCAACCAAAGAAAAATAAATCAATCCATATAAAATTCCTAATTCAATCGCCTTCTGTATCTCATCAAATTATATAGCAAACCAGGCTGGCCAATATAGGTAGGCAAATATATCTGAACATATCATCTCTTACAAAGCATGTAGCACTTATCTATTATAAATAATCATTAATTTTTGAAATCAATGAGAATCTCACCTGCGCTGTATAAACCAGTATCTCATTTCTCGGTCGTTGTAAACCGTTCAAGGCACCTGATATTTCATCATTTTGGAACTTCTTTACTGTTAAATCTCATCAGCCAAAATAAGTCAAGATCCTGGGGATTTTTCTGGCATCAATCACAAGACTGTAGTCTTATTGCAAATCATGCAAATAGTATCCACAGGCCACACCAATACACGATGTATACCAAAGAGAGAACAAAAATATACAAAAGAAAAACAGTGCAGGCCATTATTTTAATTTAAATACAGAGAAATATACTGTTTACATGATACAACCGAACTATATGAGCTTATAAAGTAGGTAAAAATAATACATAGGCCAAAATAAATACACCAGCTCAAGTATATTCTTATTTATGCTAGCAACACCACAGCGAGCGTCCCCAAGTTACCTGATAGCCCTGCAAAACCCTGGAACGCTCAAAAGCGGTTAACGATCGCCCAGAACCGCTTCACGAAATCCCCGTCCTCTCTCTCCTCCTCGCGCTTTCCCCTGAACTCCTCTTTCATCGAGACCTCACGCCCCTCGGCCTCCCTCATCCCGTGCACCATCGCAGCCCTCTCCTTCCAGAACCCGCTCTGGAACTCCGGCCTTCTTGAGATTGGCAGCATCTCGCCAGGAAATTCCCTTGGGATTCGAGGTCCCCTCATCGGGATCGACCGCATCTCGCCAGGAAATCCCCCTGGGATTCGAGGTCCCCTCATCGGGATCGACCGCATCTCGCCAGGAAATCCCCTGGGATTCGAGGCCCCCTCATCGGGATCGAGCGCATCTCACCGGGAAACCTCCTTTCCTTTTGGGGGCCCCTTGGGAACCCTATCATGTCGTCGCCGTAGGGGATCTCCCGCTCGCCGAGGCGGCCGTGGCGGTGGCCGTGGCAGCCGCGACGGAGACGGAGCGGAAAGTGTGGATCGAGCGGACGGCGGATGTGGCGGCCGATCGGACGGCGGAGGGAGAGGTCGACACGGTGGAAGGGCTGTACGGCGGCGGAGATCGATCCGTCGATTGATTCCTCGAGTGGGATGAAGGTGGCCGCCCGATCGGTGTTCTCCGGCGTGTCCTGCTTGGAGACGGCGGTGGAGAATGGGAAGATGTCGTCGTCGGGGACGGAGCCTCCATGGGAGAGGAGGAGGAGGAAGGAGATGGCGAAGAAGATGACAGGGATCTTGGCCGGCGTCATGGCTTCGGACGGAGAGGATGACTTGGTGGTGCGGGGAAGGCGGTAGGGAAGTGAGGTATTTGTAAAAAGAAAGAGTAGGGACCGTGGTGGCGAGTCGCGGTCAACACGGAGCGGGCAGCGGGCAGCGGGCAGCGGGCAGGCAAGTGGGGAAAAAAGTTGGGCTTTGGCTCGCACTCGGTCAATGCCGAGTTCCTTTCTTGCAACCGGCGCGCAACACGGCGTTGGGTGTGCCGACGTAAGCGGAGCGGAAGCGATGATGGTGCAGTTTCGGCATCTTGCGGCACGGGACGTGGCATACACGTTGTTGCGGGTGTGAACATGGAGAATAATGAATCGGAGGCCATGACAAAAAATTATGTTGGAAAATTCTTGTCAACGAGTTACATTAGCCGCTAAGCAATCCAATTTAAGAATGACAAGCTGCGTGCAATGCCGTGCTCTGACAGACCATTATTGACAAAATTTATGATAAAAGTAAATTAGATAATATTCACTCAAATATTTTTATATGTGAATCTATCTAAATAAATAAAATTTTAGTATTTCACTAATATATTATATTTATCTTATCAAAAAATAATTATTAATTTATATTTAAATATTTGATTATATTTATAATTTTATATAATATTCATAAATTTTTAAATAAAATATATAATAATATCAAAATACTATCAACTTAATTTATAATTTTTATATTTGATTAACATCCATATTTTTATTTTTTTTATCAAATAAAATAAATATAAGTAAATATATCCTTATTTGATCATATTTTAGTCTTAAATTTGCATCAATATTTTTCTCTTCAGCTAACAAACTACAGTAAACAATCAAAATGAAGGATGTCAATCCACCTTCACATCATTTCTCTCAAAAAATACACTATTAGGCACTTAAAAGTTTAAAGCATCTCTTCCGTATCTAGAGGCATCTTAGCAAGAAAAATTGCTTCACTTTGCAAATGAAATTGATCCACAAATGATATAATATATGAAATTAAAATGCTTCACATTTTCTTTTACAGAAACAAGTTTGTGAAAGAATCCCATTTGACCATTATAATCATATTTGATATAGTTTACTTGCCAAATTAGCTCGTCTCCAGCCTGCACTCTTGTAATCAAAAGTTATAAGGTGGAAGTAGTTGCTTCATTAGCGCACAAATTTTTTTTTGATAAACAAAACATGAGATATGGACCTAATCCAACAACAGTGTCAATCATCCTGCCATAAGCTTGTATCCTATAGAAACTACTGCACGTGCTTTGATTGAAAGCACATGTACAGTGTATAATTTA